>JAVGWX010000021.1:16036662-16279162 GCA_036924085.1 Ariolimax columbianus
CCGAATGTCTGCATTTGTTTTTTTTCTCTGTCCAATGTATTTTAAGGATCGTTCTGTAACATTTTGACTCGAAGGATTTGATTCTTTGTCTAGAAGTTTTGGTAATCGTCCATGATTCGCAGCCATAAGCTGTCACAGGAAAAATACAGGCTCTCAAGACTTTTACTTTTATCATTTTGTTGGTGCTCTGCCATAATTTCTTCAGGCTGGTCTGTCTCTTGGTATAGCTTTCGATTATGCTGAAGGTATTATTCGTTGAGCAGTCGCAGATTAAAAAACCCGAAAATCGGCTTGTTCTTCTGCAATAACATTTCTGCCCTAGGTTGTAGTCTGTTCAAAATTACCGTAAACATCACTTAGCTGGGGTGGCTTATAAGACTAATGGTTATGTAGTTTTGACATTGCTGGAGTTTACCATTCTTATGTATGGTTATGATCAGTGATTTTGTCCAACTTGTTGAGCATTCCCTCATCTGCGAGATCGTGCTAGTGTATTGAACAATATGAGTTGGGTTTTTTTTTAATGTGTTGCCACACTGTGATTAGTTGGTCATATTTTAGGCCAAACAGAAAAAAGCTGCACACAACAGCACTGCAGCTTCTGTAATTTCTGGTTATTGTGCCCATGTCTTTTCCTATCCCCTTATTCATATCCCTCACACCTTTCTCTAGTTCTGGTCTAAGAATGATGGAGCCGCCATTGTTGATGGTATGTTACCTCTTCTCTTGTTATCGAACAGTTCGCTTATACATTCTAATAATCTGCTGCATAAGTCTTTCTCATCAAGCGACTGATTAGCGCTGTGGCAAAGCACTCGCTTTCAATGACATTGATACGGGGTTTAACCTCTGCTACCGGCAGATCCAGCCGATCCAGCCGATCCAGCTGTAAATGGATACCTCGATGACGGCTGGGGAAGGGAAAAGGCAGCGCGGACGGGAACCGGGCACCCTATCTCACAAAGCTGTGACTTAGTACTTGTTCTTCTGTCTTCTTCTTCTTCGTTCTCAATCTCCTGCTACCAAGACCTAAACAGGGCTTTGCATGTAGCCGGATGTAGTCCGGAGAATGGAATACGTTGTGTCGTAGTTTACGATATTTGCACTTTTCGGTCCGACAAACCCGACTTCAGCAGGGAGACACTACAATGATGACTAACACTTCATCCCTGACGGCAGTGTCTGCTATTGGACTACTTCTACATTAGCTCACCAAGCAAGATGTTTTAATTCGTGTTCTCTATAAGTTCTCCTCCTTGAACCAGCCTTGTCGTATTGAAAGATGGTTTATGGCTTTATTCATGGTTCTCGTGATGTGCTTCTTTCCAATGCGTTCTTCCTCTTAGTCAAATACATCCAACAGCATATTAATCATTCAAAGCACTGAAGGGCTGAACACATCGCAATAACAGAAAAACGAGCGCTGGAGTTCCAGAAGTGCTCTATGTTATCCTCGGGATAAGAAAAGACCTCGCGATCGGCCACCCACCAAGACTTGATAGAGAGGAACACTGACCCACTGTGGCAGATGAGCTCAGACAAGCCGGAAGTGACGTCAAGCAGATTCCCCATCCACAGTACTATAAAGAAGCAGACACTTAACAAACGATGCATGAGGACAAGGGAGAGAACAGCACAAAGAATTCAAGCCAGAAGATGACAGTATTGACAAACTTGGCAGAGATGGGCAGACAAAGATCTTCAGACTTAGTACTGGACACTGTCGACGCAAGACCCACCTACACAGAATGGGTCTCAGGGGCACTGCTACGTGTGATTGTGGAGCACCCAAGCAAACATATTCTGCAAGAATGCCCTACCTGTGCAGACCAAAGAGAGGCAGTCTGGCCTGGGGAAGAGACCATGCTCGAAAAGCTGTGGGGGACCTGCGAAGACCTGAAACGCACAGTGGTTCGTGAACCTCGTCGGACTAGAAGCATAGCATCAGTTGATCGATGAAGAAGAAGAAGAAGCAGATAGAGGAAAAACAACATCCACGACTTTATTTCGAATAAACAGCTCATCTATTGGTCACCTCGCGCCCGCGACAGCAACGAGCGGAAACAGTTGGAAACATCACAATTCCAGCCACCTTGTTGAAGACGGGGGTCGATTAAGATTTTTTTTTTTTTTTTTGCTTAAATGTTTGCCTCACTAGTTTCTACTGGCGGAGGCGTGCCATTTTCCACCCCAGACCGTAGTCAATTGGGCGATATCAGGACGCATAAACCAGTGCTTGGATGCATGTGTGCATCTGTATGTACCTATGCTAGGTTTGAGCGCCCTCAGAAGCTAGCCCAACCAAAGTGCAATGGAAGGGCTTTACCACGAGGGCGCGTGTGAAAGTTGCGCAAGGGTGTGACTGTGGGATAGAGTCAAATGAAACAGAGTGAGGTGAGAAAACAGAGAGTGGTCGATTAAGATTGTCCTTAACCAGACTATATAAGGGATAGCCTGTTTCAAGGGCCGCCACTCGTAGGCGGAATAAGGTCTTTGTCAGTTGTGGTTCGTGGAGTCTGATATAAGCAGCCAGCTATGAATCCCTGGCTGCTATCAGCTCATTCACAGCTACATCTTTGGTCCCATAGATAAAACCCTATGCCTTCTATTATCTTGCATTTTGACTCTATCCGTTATTCTTTTGCATGCCGGTACATCGTACATATCACTTTGTCCTGTGCCCTATATTCTAGAGAACTTTTTGTTCATCTTTCTTTTTTTTCTTTCTTTCTTTCTTTAATATTGCTCAAGTGTCATATTTCATCTATACTTTATTTTTCCTGAACTATTTTACCGACAACTTGTTTATTTGTTTATCTTTTTCAAGCATTGATGAGATCTTAATTGGAGTAATGTTTTCAGGTGTAGAGTCCTTATCATAGAGTAGATTCAAACATATAAGCCAGAAAGGATACTTAAGCGCGCTGCAAAACTGATCATGTGATTCTAGAATCATAGTTGAGAAAAAACTGGTCTTACAATGTCTAGAGCAGAAAATAATTCCAGGTGACTTAATACAAGTTTATAGACAATACCAAGTTTTTTTCAAAGTACAATTGGCTACAAAAACAAGAGGACACAGATACAAATTCCTTAAAGACATTTCCAAATAAGATATTACGAAGTATTCTTTTAGTCAGAGAGTGGTATTTGCTTGAAATGCATTGCCACATGACGTAATGGATGCATTCAAAAATAAATTTGATGCTCGCAGTTATTGTTAGTATTGGTGGAGTGAAATACAATGGTTATATAAGTCTCTGTATAACTTTTAAAACCAGTGTAAAGATGTTTAAGTTAAGTTTAATTAAGTTTAGTAAAGTAAAGTTAAGTTAATGCTTACATTCTCTTATGGCTTTTCTCTTTGCTTTGTTCCATACTTTCCGATAATAGTAGGCTGTACTATTTAGACTTTCACAAGATATATTCTGTGAGTATTGAAGCCTTCGAAATGTGGGCATATAGAAGATTGGGTGGCCTTTCTTGGAAAGAGAAGAAAACAAATGTGGAGGTATTGAAAAGTTGGGGGTGAAAAGAGAATTAATGACCGAAAGCAGTGTTAGACAGTTACGTTATTTTGGTAATATAACAAGACATATATCCTTGTTGAAGACCACACTAGAGGGTAGGGTAAAAGACAAGAGACAGACAACGTTTAAGTGGATAACATCAGTAGAGGCCTCTCAGATTGCATCATTACGGCAAGAGATAAAGAACACTGGAGATCCATTGCAGCCGACCTTCGATGCGGACAGAGATGGCACTTGAACTTAACTAAATTCTGTTTCATGTCTTTCTGCTTTAATACTGATATAAACATATTCGGGGGATCCTTTATATATCTTTTTGTTAAATTCTTCAGCAAAATCACTTTTCCGCGTGTGATCTTTCTGGAGCTTGTAAAGACAACATATTATTCAATTTCAGTCAAGGTAAATAACGCACATGACACTATCAAGAAGAACTAAAAAGCATTCTCCAATATCAATAAAAGTAAATAACACACATTACAATATCAGTGTTTCGAGTGTACATATGCCTATACTGTCGGTATCGCTTCTAGCCTAATTTATTTATAAAGCTTTATCCAGGAATGAAATAACCAATTCTTTCACATCAAAATTGACATGAGACAATTTTGCGTTTACAATACCCAAAAAAAAAAATCATTACTTTCATTTTTTTCTACAAATGTTAAACTTATATTCCAAATAATAATTGTAAATCAGAACCTTAATGCAACCCAATATATATGTATGTACATCATATACAGGGCATGCCTACCTTTATTTTAGATACAACGATTTTATAACGATTGTTTCGGTATTTGAAACGACTTACTTCCGTGCCGCCAGAAAGAAATCAAAATGTTTCTTGTGTAGTATTTTTGTCCGCAATTGAACAATTAAGATGAGCTCGTCGGCAAAGGTAGTGAAGAAAACTCAGATTATATAAACTTTGGTATATGTGATAAAATAGTTTTAATTTACTTCATGAATATAGTCATGTTAGGAAAATACAAACTCGTGGCGCTGAATTACCTGTTTTCGATATGTAAACAACTACTATTACTATGAATTACAATATTTATATATTCTGTATTATTCAATGTGCTTTCATTCTACAGAACATTTTAAGTTCAGTAGCTACATGCGTTCCCTGCCCATCTGTTAATCATCCTACCATTTGTAGTGTTATTCTCCTCTGGCACTATGACACGCTATTCAGGCTAGTATTGCTCTGATTACTCAAGTTACTGGTAGAAGTTCAAAGTAAGTACGTACTGTGTAGAGTGACTTACTGACTGCGAGTACTGAGTTGTCAGTGTAGAAGGCTCTCATTAGCCTGTTGGACCTGTATTTATTATTTGTCGTTGCTGTTAAAGCCGTTCGTACTTTAGTTAGGTAATGTTGAAACATGTCTTTGGTGGCAGGTTACACTTTAGGTACTTCGATTTCGCCCGGAAATCGATTTTTTTTAAATGGCAGTTTCCGGCCCCTGGGAACATTTTTTGTGAATCCCGCTAAACGCGTAACTTTTTATGACGCGTTACGAATTTTTCTTTTCTAGGCCAAACACGTGATTTTTGGAGTGTATATAAGAACGATCGGTATCGCACTTTGAATGTTCATGAGCATAGAGTGCATGTGATCGGAAATCGATATCGACTATAGTCATTTTCCAGCAATTGAAAAATAGAGGTAAGTTTACTTAGTTATATACGTGCTAAATAGCCTTTTAATTATATTTTCGTGGTATTTTAAACATTCTGCATCCAATTATCTGTCTGTTTAGTAAATTTGATGGCATTTAAACAATAACTAACGCGCGTGGAGTTATATAAAAGTAAACAGTTTTACAACAAATGTCACTAAATGTCGGCCATTTTTGTTTTTGTCCATTTCGTGAATGATGGTTGGTGTAACAGAATAGCCGGATTGATTAATGAATTTAATCAATTGCACATCTAGTACATAAACCATTTTAAACATTATCATAGATGATAGTCAAATTAGTTTACTGATGTTAATCACTACCATAAAACCAAACACACGTGATTTGAACAATTAAAAAAATTGCAGTTGAGTGTCGTGTGTTTTGAAGTTATCAAAAATATTTTTTTTTTTATTGTTTGACTTTGAATGGCCATATCACATATTGATATGCATGTAATGATACAAAATTGATATTTTTTACATTCTGCAATCTCTTATCTGTATGTATGCTAAATTTGATGTGAATAAAATGTATATTAAAGACATGTGATGTTTAATTACAAAGTAAGCTATTTTCAAAAAATGCAAAATCCTGCCCTCCATTTTATATTAATCATTAACTCCACAAGTATACTCAGTATAGTAATATTAGTAACTGTGAACTAGTATTACATGTAATATTTCTTATATCTTTTTTTTACAACATTAGCTTGCAATTTTAGTTTTATTTCATCTTTCTTTGTTTCTAGAAATTATTAGCCATCCTCCATACAATGGCAATCAAGAAGTCTGCTGTTGATCTGAAAGCACATTTGGCGTGCTTTTAACCCGTGTATCCATTTCTGAAAGGATACATTGCACAGCTGCTGGTGGAAACCAGAGATCCCTCAATCACTGTTTTGCTGCGGAAAGTTAAGACTCTTGTTCCTTCTATGTTTATAGAACAGGATAAGTGTATAGATGAGATAAAGCTCGGCTCAAGTCAAATATGCGAACCTTGCAGAGTGAACTGAAGCTGAAGAAAAACAATTTGAGTAGTCACTGGCACTCACTCGTAAATCTTTTTCAGCAGCCCTTTCCTATACATTGTAAAGATATGTCTAATACTGTTTTGTTGCAGCCACAAGAGATTTCAGCAACAACAGTGTCAACTGTTTCAGATGTGTCTGTTGAGCCGCCATCATCATCATTTATGGAAGGAAAGAAGTTTGTTGTTGTGCCATTTTTAACAATACACCCATATTAGAAATATATATTTTTAAAGATTTAGATGATAGTGTAAAATTTAAACTGCATCAATTTATTGACAATCATTTCATTTTAGATATTCCACTTTTACATCACTTCCTTATCAATAAAGCAGACGAGGAAGAAACCTGACCAGAAGTGTGTCTGTCTGAAGTACTGGTCAATAGATGAACTGCCGCCAAATGAGGATTATGTGATGACAATGGCTGCATTTTTAGCTGATTTTGCTCTTGGGGACCTCAAGTTAGAATAGTTTGTAAGTATATTCTTTTTTTATATTATATAGCCATATTGAAACTTTTTTTGGTTAGCTCTTTCAGGATGTAGCAGTATTTCCATCTTTAATGCCAGACATCTCCTGTTACTTTTCAAATTTCATCTACTGTTAGTTAAAACGTCACTGTTTTATATGATCATATTATGTGGTTATATAGGGAAGATTGCATGAGCATTAAGAACATATAAATGATATAAATATATCTCTATTTGTCAAATAGTAAAATAATAAGAGACATGCAACAACAAACTGCACGACAAAAACAATTAACATATCAGACTTACCCAATAAAGACTGTTAATCCATATGTTTTGCTGTTTGGAACACACTTGTTTGTAAACTACATTAACACCATTAATGAATTAAACTGCATATCATACATGTCTCTTGTTAAATGTATGTAATAATTTTTTTTGTATATTCAATTGATCAGAGGAAGGCCTACCACGAAACAAACATCACTGAACACGGCCAACATCTACAAGCAGTTATCTTTACTTATTATTGGTAGTATCCATTTAGAAAAGGATTATGACATGCAAGTTGAGTTACCTATTCAGAAACGGATTACCACATGCCAGTTACCTATTCAGAAACAGATTACGACATGCCAGTGACTCAGTTCCTATCTGATTTTGTTTTTGCAAATGCCACATTTGAATAATCAACTGTAGCTTGTAAGTATGTTCCAGGGACCGTCTGTAAGTATATTCTTTTTATTTCTAACATTCCTTTATTTCTAACAACTATGTATGTTACATAACTTAGTAAAAAAATTGTTCTTAAATTTGTGTAATAATTTGTTCTGTATACTAATTCTGCAAGCATTTTAATGAAATAACACCATACAATAAATATATTAATGCTCCTCTCAAAAGGACGATCAATATGATATATCACATGTAGTATAACAAGACGAGAAAAATATTGCAGCATTATTTTAGTTGCGAATTATGCAAATGAGGTCGCCATTTTGAATATTAATTAGTTCCTGCCTTTTGGAAAAGTCATGCAATTACCGCCATCGGTTGTATTTTGTTCTCCCGAATATAAAAATGTATGGTTTTACATGTATTCTGTCATGAATAGCTGAGATAATCAGCATATTGTCCACTCCACTCTGCTTTTTGGATACAAGTTTTCATAGTCCATATTTTTACTCTTCCTCTATAGCCCCTTTGCGGACTTTTAAGCTAATTTAAATATATAAAAAATCATAACTTTCGTGAGGGTCGACATAGAGACATAGTTGATACATCATTGGATTGCATTTTTCTGGGGCTTTCTAACAGTTGTATTTGTAATGCTGTAGAGTCAATTTGAATTTTTCATCAAATTACCTATACACTTAACTAAGTTAACACTTACAGCAGCTCTCCTCACATCCAAAGTCAAGGTATACTACTACTCTACTGTACTAAGTACTTGTTCAAGTTGAGAAGGTGAACCGGACCGGGATCCTGTTTGTAGAAGACACTAACTCTTAGTTAGACATTGTAGTCTAACTAGTAGTAGTCATAGTGTAATGTCACATGCGAGGCTCCTGAGTAAGCTCACCACTATGGGGATCACAGTCAGCAGTATCTGTTTCAAGTGTTTCCAGGGAGAACTGCTAGGAATTGAGGTGGAGTCTTGATCAGTATGGTTCACCTGACCTGACTAACAGTTTGATTAGTATGTTTTACCTGACTAGATGATATGAGCCGTCCACTCCCCTCTTCAGGAACGCATGACTATGAGTAAGACGCTGTAAGTTATCTAATCATTAATAACATGGGATCAGGAGGTATTTGCACAACACTATGCTAGTTTACAATAGATGGTATACTGATGCACATTAACATGGCAAGGCCCTAATCTCTTGCACGGGATGCTAGTCATCATCTTTTATGTCAAAATGTGCCGCTGATTTTGCTGTTCTGCTTCGGAAGTCATTGAATTTAGTTGACCTTAACCATCCATCTCAATTAAGTGGTTTTTAGTAAGGTGTCCGCCTTGGGAGCCAGAGGTTGTGGGTTCGAATCGCGCTGGAGGTTGAGATTTATTTTACATAGATCTTCTTTTGTAAAAATGGTACTCTATGATCTCTGGGTAGTGAGATCGGACTTCAGTGTTCAGTGTCAAGCACAGTAATAATTCCTCTGCAGTTGGAAATTGAAAAGAGTAGGCTTAACGGCCGCTGCCTGGACAAAGTTGAAGTTAAAAATCTGCCCAGGTTATTTGTAGCTTGCTAAGAGCAGCTATAGATGGCGCCTAACTAGCTGCGGGTCTACTTAGCTCTAGTATTTGAGTCTATTAAGATGGACTCGCACACCGATTAAAACCACCCTCCAAGAAACTGGTTGTATAGAGAGTCTTCTAAACCAGTATAACGACGTTAAGTTAATTAGCAATCTTCTTCTTCCTCATGTGTTCACATCATTGACGTTTACACCATCAGACAAATTTCTACCATGAACTTGGCTGTTTTTCAGAGCTTCTCTAGTGTTAAATCTTTGGGCCAGTATATCATTCTTAACCCTAAGAACTTTGACCACACAGTTTGTAAAATCCCATTCCCCTGTGCTCCTGGGTAAATATGCACAAGGTAGACATTTGAGGAAAGCTATTTACTGTGACAAAACTATGTACTCTAATTTAATTATACTATCTAAAATTGACTGACTTGATCATCTCCAATGTTCCTATTTTGTTATGTCAGTATATTGTGGAATATATTTATTGAAGACCAACCTGAATCAAATTTACTTGATACATTACATAGGGGGATACCCCACTAGAGTCTGTTCCTCAGAGGGACAGGAACAGATCTAGCTTGACCATAATCATTGATAATCTGAATCATACATGTCGTTGTTCAAATAATTGCTTTTCTTTTTCCAAACACGCACCATCTAAATCCACATTTTCAGCCCTCAAATCCTCGACTTTCAATGACTTTTTATGGTTCATCTTTTAGGACGGACATTTTCCAAATTTAAAATACTACTTTCTATCATGAAAATCAGGATGATGAGGCTAACGTCTGATCAGGCAAAACACTGATCAGACAATGTTAGCCAGGGTCAGGAGAAATGTACTAGTCAAGACCCTCACTTTATCTCCTCATTGGTCGTCCTGGAAACGGAATGTTGTTGAGGACAACAGTCTGGCTAACAAGGTGAGGTTCAACGTGATCCCCATAGTTGTGAGCACCACACAGATGAAGCCAAGCATAGTACAACCACCTGGAGGTCCCCGGTCCACCTTCATCAGCATGCTTGGGATGTGAGGAACGCTACTGCAACCCGCCACTTAGCGTCCTTTTCAGGGCACACAGAAGAGTAACCTACTCACTGTGGGCATTCGCAGACAACATCATGAAAATCGCACAAAACATCACGAATCATACTTCGATGTGTGTGCCACCATATTTGTCATTTTCAGAAATCTGTGTGCTATGTAGACGTCACTATATTATGGCCAAAATCCAAGCAGTACAGATCAAAGTACACCTTAAAATAAAAGTCAATCCATCGCACTGAATAATGGATGGTTCAATGAATGGATTATTTGCAAACACGCTGTTATATGGGTGTGACAAGTTAACATGGTTAACTGGTCATACAGGGGATGGGCAGTTCTGTAATACACTTTCAGCACTTTGTTAGTTTAGTCCATACCACAGAAGTTGGAATAGATCAGGAGTGTGTACATCCAGTGAGCTCCAGAACTGAACAACATCCATTTCCATTCCCATCTGCTGAAGCATGGTTCTGTCTAGACTTCAGTGATGTCGTTATTCTTGACATAAATGGGCTTGTTTTTTATTCACAGGTTGGAGAGATATTCACAGCTGCAGGGTCAGCGTTCACAAAACTTGGAGAGCTCACAATGCAGTTACATCCTACCTCAGATCAGAGTGCTGGAGGTATAGGGTATGTAACAAAGAAACAAAATACTGGAAAATAGGATTGGCTGCAACAGCTGACACACTGGTAATTGGGGGGGGGGGGGGGGGAGGGGTGTCAAGATGCTGAGCAGCGCATGGGCTGAAGTGGTCGCTGACCAATAGCTGACTGCTAGTGTCAGGGCCAGCGATCCAGAACTGGCAAGACTCTTCTACACCTCCACGCGGTGATCCTGGATAACAGGCTGCACCAGAGCAGACTGGCTAAGGAGAAGGGATCGAAGAGGGAATGCTAACACAGTACTTAAAAAACCAGAGCTGCCAAGACTCTTCTACACTTCAACGTGGTGATCCTAGATAGGCTGCAACAGGGCAGACTGGCTAAGGAGAAGGGATCAAAGAGAGAATGCTAACCAGGTACTCAAAAAAACCAGAGCTGCCAAGACTCTTCAACACTGTGATCCTGGATAACAGGCTACAACAGAGCAGACTGGCTAAGTTGAAGGTATTGAAGAGGGAAGGCAACCCGGTACTCAAAAAAAGCCTATGAAGTCAAATGTGTCAGACCAAAAGGTGAAAATATCTCAGTCAAGCTGTAAACTACGACACAACGCATTCCGTTCTCAGGACTATATTCTGCTACTTGCAAAGCCTTTTTCGGGACTTGGTAGCGGGAGATTGAGAACGAACGAAGAAGAAAGTAATTGGGGGGATAGAGTGAGATCCTCCATCAGTGGCTGAAAACAAAAATAGTAGATTGACAATCAGGCTTACATAAATACAGTATCAGGTTTATGAAGAAGTAGAATTTATAAATCAAATCTACCCAAGATCATATTTATTGTGAAATAAAATATAAATTATCTCTACCTAAAATCAAATTTATGGAAATGTTGAATATATAAATGATCTCTACCCCAGGGGTATCACTCTTCCATGTAGCATTCCCTGGAAACAGGCTGTTTTCAAGGCAGCCTAGCCGACAAGATGTGGATCGATGTGATCTCCGTAGTAGTTAGAGTCACGCAGATGAAGCCAGGCATGGCACAGCTGTCTGGAGGGACTGCAGTCTATCTTCAGCAGCATGCTCGGAATGTGAGGAAAGCTACTACAATCCACCAGTTAATTTCCTTTTCACGGCGCACAAAAAAAGTAAACTTACTCATTGTGGATATAGAACAACAAAATCTCCATCCCAGATCAGATTTACGGAGATGTGGAATATTTAAATTATCTCCACCCCATACAGATTTATGAAAAAATATAAAATATTTTGAAACACGAAAAGACAATACATTTCTTAACATGATATGAATTCAATACTGTATCAGGAACAGAGCACAAGACTCAAATCCATACATAGCTTCCTAAAATCAACACAGCCCATGCAGATAAACCCTGAAAGTCGTCGTATCCAGAGATGGCATGAATAGATGCAGGCCCCACGAGATGGGACTTTGGGAGGAACCTGCCCCCGGACATTATCTACCATACTGTACATGGAAGTCGCTGAACAGACTCCAAACTAGTGTATCACGGTGCAAGTGAAATATGAAACGATGGGGATACACAGATGATGACACATGTGATTGTGGCGCAATACAGTACCCAGACCACCTGATGACCTGCCCCAACCTCCAGGAAACATGCAGTAGGTGCGACATGCTGGAGGCAAATGACAACCCAATCTATATCATCGAATACTGGATGCATATTGTATAACATGGTATTGGAACAAGGGGAAGTAAGTAAGTAACACTGTATCATCTTGCTAGTTTTAGTTTATAACATACATTTGATGTTTATATTACAGGTTTGATCATATATATATAATAATAATAATAGATACACTTTATATAAATTGAAGGGGCAAGTGGACTGAACAGGAATTGGAAATGCTGAGGGGTGCAGTGAAGCGGTTTGGAGAAGATTTGAACAAGATCAGCGATGTAATCAAAAGTCGGACAATGTGAGTTATCAATGTAATGTGTCAATCTACCTTGCAGCATTTTAGTACTTAAGATGTTTTTTGTTGTGCCATCTATCATGTCATGCCATCCTAGATTTGGCGTATCTGGTTTTCCTCAACTTCTGGAGGTGGGGGGACACCCAATTTGCTTCTCCACCTGGCCACAACAAGCTATTTTGCCAGTTGCCCATAACTAGCTGTGTCATTTACAGCTGGGTAGAAAAAATAACATGTTGAGATGAGATCGAATCCAGTCACTTTGTCATTATAGACAAACACTCTAACAACTCTGCCACTTAGATCCATTTTCACCAGTTGTGATATTGTTTGAAGCTCCTTGTATTAAGTTAGCTCTTGACCGTGCCTCTTTTGTAGTAGGTTACATTCGGGGGCATGCTTAAGAAGATGGACAGTGGTCCTACTTATGCTGCCGAAGATGGATGTGTCGGACCGAAAGGTGCAAACATCGCAATGAAGCTGTAAACTAGAGACACAACGGAAAGCTTATAGTGGGATTCCAGAATTACAGTTTAGAGGATAGACTCAGAAAAACCGGCCTACAGTGTCTAGAAAAGAGAAGAATTTGTGGTGACAATACAGGCTTAAAAGATAATCAAAGGAAAGGATAAATTAGACTATAACAAGTTTTCCAAAATACAACCGCATACAAGAACAAGATGGCATAGCTACAAGAAATATTATTTTTAGTCAGAGAGTGGTGAATGCTTGGAATTCATTGTCACAGGAAGTAGTGGTGGCAGGGAAAATTAATGCATTTAAGAATAGATTGTATGCGCATAGCTTTTAGAGCAAGGAAATGTAAACGAAACTGGTTGTATACAGACTCTGCACAGTCTTCTAAACCAGTATAAAGACGTTGAGTTATTCCGTTCTCCGAAATACATCCTGCTACTTGCAAAGCCCTGTTCAGAGATTGAGAATGAACACAGAAGAATATTAAGGTCCTACTGGCTGTAGTGCAAGGTGAGATACATCAGTAAGCTGATCACTGTAGGGATTACAATGTTCAACCCCCACCTTGTTGGCCAGACTGTTTCCAAAAGTACGAGCGAAGAAGTGAAGTGTTGATCTTGATCAGTTTTTGTTCATCTGCTCTGATCACTGTTCACTTGTAATAAACGATTTCATAACTTTTTCCAGTTCAGAATAATGCTGTTGATTTGTGCCTCTCTGTCCAGGCCGAATGCCAGAATTTTAAATGTCATAGTTTTTTTTTTTAATAAAAAGAATGTTATAGTGCAAATTGAGCTAAATTTACTATCTAAATATCGTAAGACATTATTAAACTATCTATGGTGTGGAAGTATTTATTATAAAGATTGCATATTATCAGGCCTTGACAAATTTTAGGATGTCTCACCAGTCAGTCAAAAATGTCAGCATGGTCGAACTATAGCCATGAAATTTATGTTAGCAAGTTTAAACTAGGCACTAATTCACCTTTATTTCTACATAACAATCCGTATCAAAATAAAATATATTGTATTACTTACATATTATTAGTCTATTTCTTCTTAAGAAAAAATGCACTACTGTCAGGCATGGCATGTGTGCCGTTGAACATTCTTGGTAGTGTTAGCACTGTAATACCACTTATCAATGACTTTATTAAGTTTGAATTGCGGCAGCAGAGGTCCATTTAGATTCACCATCATAAACTAGCTTATGTATAATCTATTCGAACCATAATATCATTAACCTTTAGCGCGCAGCTGTCAAAATTATTTTGACACACTGCCTACAAAGTTGGAAATTGAAAAAGAAATTATTATTTTTTACGGAGATCCTACCCATAGCCATTTTTTTAATGCTGAATGTGTCACGTCCATCTACACAGGTTTTTTTGCTGTTTAAAGTATTGTATGTTAGATTACAAATGGATTTTGAACAATTTATTTTCTTATTACGCCGATTGGATCAGGCCAGCTTTTTGCGAAAGGTAAAGTAGGTTGTTAGGAAATATCTTTATCGAGATGTGTTTATTTTGTTTGTTTAGATGTAATAACTGCATTTGAATTGGAAACTAACAGTTGTGTCGAAATTATAAACACCACATCGATACATTGTTGTGGTTTTCATGGATTTTTGTTTGGTTTTTCAATAAATTTTTGCTTTCATCTGTTTTGTATCTCAGAAACTAACAAACACACAACAATAACACTAATAAGTTCTTCATTCAATTATGTCTTTACGCACCCGGACAAAGTCTGAATAGGGCATGTGTTGACAATCAGGTTTATGTGAATACAAATATCAGGTTAATGAAGAAGTAGAATTTATAAATTATCTCCACCTGAGTAATCCAGATGCATGATGGTCATTCAAATGATCAAATAATAAATCATTTCTCAAGACTTGAAGCTCAATTTTTGTCACAATAAACGTGTAGTTTCAAGGATCATAACTTTCACAAATGTCCACTTTTCAGAAATAGCCCTACAGATAAGTCAAATGCATGAAAACAACAATTGTGTAGAGCCATTAAAATAAATAAAATTCCACAAATTAAATCACGAAACGCAAGCGCATGTTTCAGAGGTCGGTTTTATACATAGTGGCATTTGAAATTTCTGACAGCCGTCTTCTGTACTTGCAAGTTGGAAAGGATTAACTGGCATCAGAATTATTTTTCTCTTGACTGCATATCCATTGTCCTATTCCGATTCACATCCAGAAATCATTAGTAGTTCAACATTGTACTGTAAGACTCATCTCTTTTTTCAGCATACCTTGACGATCTGGACATTTTGATAACCATATATATTATTTATCTGTTGATCAAACTACACAGCTCCCAAATCAGAACACAGCTGAAGAGAAAGGCTTATGAGGATGCTGGTCTTCAGCCGCCAACAGCATCCACTCCTGTGAAGTCGGCAAATACCACAAAAATTGTAACCAAACAGATAGTCCAGGCAGTGTCATCACAGGTCATGTCCGAGCCCCAGGCCAAGAAACAGAAGACGTCAGGTACATGCCATAATTTGTAGTTTTCCATCCACTTGTGCTGTTGAATCATTGGGTGTTTAACTCTTCACACAGTAAACAAATTGTAACAGATTTAATAACATGAGTCTCACACAAACACAATATTAGCAACAAGAACAAAATACATCTCAGCTAAATAATTGTAATGTATTTATTTGTACTACAACGGAGGTTTTAATCACTGGCTTTTGTAAACTTTCGCCAAATTAACTAACCCAAGATTCTTGCAGCTACCGTCCCCTTATCTGCACACTCTCACAAACTCACCTTCACGATCGTATCATGTACTCTGTCGTTCTGTGCATTCACACTCAGATCCCTTCAGTCAGGTGATCTGTACATCCACATTCGATAGATTAACGTATACTTAGGTGATCTGTGCGATCATATGAAATTAGATCACGTCACTTATAGTCAAAATCACATACTCACTTGTGGTCACGCACTCAGTCGATCTGTGCATACACATACCTATCGTTCCCAAAGTGTCCTGAACGTACGAGACACATTTAGATCTCTTGCTGTTCACATGGGGTTCAACACACACACACTTATGGAGTGACTCCCCCCCCCCCTCCCCCCCCCCCCCCCCCCTCCCCTCCCCAAACTATGCTAAAACGGAACACCAGTACTAGATACATTCTTGCCCCTGACCCCTCATTTCCTTTGTTGACTTAGTGTTAAGATGGTGAGTGGCCATGGCACACATTCAGGTGACTTTTGTTCCCAGAGTCGCTGGCCAAATCACTCATGCTCCAGCTGGAACTGTTAAAATCACTCTCCGGAACTAACATATGCAAAATCTCCACAAATCTGACATAAGACAATTGTCCTTGGTGAATGATGCAGTAATCTATGCACACAAGGCATAAAATAGATGTGCAGGTCACATGTTGTGACGAAATAATTGTTCATGGGAGCCCAGTGACAGCAATCTGGTACCCCCGAGGTAAAAAGAGAACTTCGGGAAGACCTCCAATATGTTTGTCAGACTGCCCTGCTGTATACAGCAACATCCGAGATGCCTTTTACCATGCACTGGACTTCCGTGGCCCAAGATAAGGTCCAATGGACACAAAGTTGGTACCCACGGCTACGCTAAGGAGCGGGTCATCAAGATCAAGATGTGCTCTAATTCTACTATTCTATCTAAAATCTTCTTCGTACGCTGTCAAACGTCAACCTGAATTTTTTCGAAAATACAGCAGTCATCCTGAGGCTGTCGACACTGCCATAGAGCTTGTCTAGTGTTGCCACATGTGCTTTCTCTGGTCCTCGTATGTCGGGCAGTTTTGCAGCAGATTTTCCCGGTACCACAAGTGCATTCGTCAGTGCCATGTATCTAAGGAGAAGGGATCGATGAGGGAATGCTAACCCGGTACTCAAAAAATGCTTGCTGAAGTCGGATGTGTTGGACCGAAAGGTGCAAATATCGCAGTCAAGCTGTAAACTACGACACAACGCACTACGTTCTCTGGACTACATTCTGCTACTAGAGCCCTTTCAGGGCTTGGTAGCGGGAGATTGAGTGAACGAAGCCAAACCAAATTGACTGACCTGATCATCTCCAATGTTCCTACTTGTTATGTCAGTCAATTTTGGAATATAATTATTTAAGACCATCCTGGTATCAAAAGTACTTACAGTACAGCCTAATTTGCTGAACACGTTTCTTAGTCAAAACAAAAGCTGCCACTCTAGTATGTCAAATAGTTTTATGTCAAATAGTTTTTTCCGCCACAAAATAAAATAAATTAATATTAAAATAATTGAACTAAAATTATGATTGATAGATCCAAAGACACAATTAAATTATCTGTCATGAAGTATTCATAATCAAAAATAAATATGAAATGTTGGTTGGTTGGTTATTGATCCAGCGGCCTTTTGGGCTCCTGTCCTTTTGCCCAATGCCATATAGTGGTATGAGGTGTTAAATCTTATTAATGTGGAGGGGGACATACCATTTAATTTGTGTTTTTTTTACTTCTACTCACACGTGCGTTTTTATTTTTGTGAAATCCCATCAATATCATTATCACATTCATTTTCTTCCGTATCCAAGTCTGTTTTGGACGTATTGAATATCATCCAAGTTAATTACAATATGTCTGATTAAATGTCATTTCTCGGTTCTTGAAGTCTAAATTCCATCATGCAGAATGCCACAAATTGAAAAATTAACCAGCAACATAAAAACAGACTGGGCAGAAAAAACTTTATTAAACGAATGCGACGGAAATTTCGCCATACTTTAGGCCATTCTAAATAAGCACATGTTGTAGCTAAGGGATAGAGCGAAACACATGTGCTAGATGTCGAGTCGAACCAAACGGCAAGTGATGTTTATCTCGCCCCTGGTCCTGGTCGGATGGAACTGGAAAGAGTTAATTTTATCAAGTACTTTTCATCTTTCAGTTCTGAATAAGACACACCAGAGTAAATAGACACCTGAACCACATCAATCACTAGCACCTGCCCTTGTGCAGAGATTGCTCTCATCCTGATGAATTAAGTTAGATACCTACTCATTGAGTGCAAGGCACCTGCGAACATGAGGAAAAGATTCTTACCAGCACTGCCAACAATTACAAACACACTATACGGAGCAGTGAAACAACTGAAGAAGACCTGTATCTATATAAGAATGGCATTGGGCTGCCAAGAGCAGACTTACTCGGCAATTATGGGATAACAATACCAAGTACTGCTAATTTTGCAAGAACTTGGTTATTATTTTGCTACCAATACCGGTGCAGAAGAACTGCCTGTCAATCAAACTATACAATTTGAAAAAAGCGAACATCAGTTCGACAATTAAAGGACTTTCCCCTTCCCACATGTTGCCTGCCGCACCTTCCCCCAATGTACCCATCTCTTCCTTCCCTTCCTCACTATATTTAACCCAGACACACCCATCTCAACCGTCCGTCTCTTCCTCCTTCAACAAGCCCATCACACTACCCATCCTGAAAGTGCTAGCTTTCAATGGGAGCTAACAATGAGATTTTAACTTCACATGGATTTCAATGTTGATATCGTTGCGTGTGCTCGTTGTCCGCATTTAGTTTATTGCTGTGGATTTTTTTCAGTTTCTTCATCAATTTCATTGCCTTCTCTGCACCTTTATACACAACCATTGCCGTAATAACTCATACTTCTTTATAGTCTCTGTAATTCAAATGAAACACACACAGTTTTCTGTATAATTATACAAAGAGAAAGTATCGAAGAGGGAAGGCTAACCAGTTAATGCCATGCTGATGTCGGATGTGTCAGACTGAAAGGTGCAAATATCGCAGTCAAGCTGTAAACTACGATATTCCATTCTTCAGATTACATCCTGCTTCTTACAAAGCCCTTTTCAGGAGTTGGGGGAAAAAAAACCAAGAAGAAGAAAAAGAAGAATATCTTTAAACATGCTCCATAACATATTCTGAGATGATGTGAGGAAATCTATTTGGAGTTGTAATAGGGATGTCAAGGTCAATGATCAAGCCATAGCGGTGGGGATCAGTAGCAACTTTCAATAGTATGTGCCAATGATCAAGCCATAGCGGTGGGGATCAGTAGCAACTTTCAATGGTATGTGCCAATGATCAAGCCATAGCGGTGGGGATCAGTAGCAACTTTCAATAGTATGTGCCAATGATCAAGCCATAGCGGTGGGGATCAGTAGCAACTTTCAATGGTATGTGCCAATGATCCTGCCATAGCGGTGGGGATCAGTAGCAACTTTCAATAGTATGTGCCAATGATCAAGCCATAGCGATGGGGATCGTAGCAACTTTCAATGGTATGTGCCAATGATCAAGCCATAGCGGTGGGGATCAGTAGCAACTTTCAATAGTATGTGCCAATGATCTAATGTAACAGTTCCCGCCGGAGCAAGGGGAGTTTAGGATGCCTGAACATGTTAAAGCTTAAAGCTACATGAATGCATGTCAAGGTCACTCACCGTCTCAGCAAAGGAGAACAGAGTTGAGTTAAGGAATGTGGACAGGTAGAAACTGACCACTGGCATTCCGATTTTGGTAGGGGGAGATTGATTGACAGACGAAATTGGCAGCGGGGCTTGCTGCGAGAGAATGAATGACAGGTGGGCAAAGTGTTTCGGTCCAATTGGAATTGAAGATGACCATACCTGAGATCGATTGGTCAAGCTCTGGCCTTGCTTGAGGATATATAACTCGAGACAAAGTTTAGCTCGAGAGGCTGGAAGAGAGAGGAGGAGAGATGGAGAGAGAGAGACTGAATGTGGATAGTATGTTTAACTCACCGACTTAGATAGAGGAGCGATTGATTGACGGTTGGACGAATGTTTAGTGATAGAACAGGATCGCTCAAATAGGTGTGTGAGTTTTGCATTAATAGATAATGTGAAAGTGTGTTTGTAAGCAAGGACACATTGTGAACGAGTTATGTCGAGATCGCCCGCCTGAGGGGATTTCAGTGAGGAAGAGTATTTGATAAGGTGTTTTGATGACGCAGTTAAGGCGATATGTGTGTGATGTAATTGCAAGGCAATAGAACTGGGTTTTTAGTTAGTTGGGAATTCCATCAATAGCTAATGCTTATAATTCCCGTTTTAGTAGAATGTTTAGTTAAGATATGTATTATATTGTGTTTGTAATTTCTCTACTCATTCTATGATATGAGTATGATTTAATAAATATGCCACCTGCTGTGTGATATGTCATTTCCTGAGTATGGTCATGATGATGTGGATGAGTGTGAGAATGTTCTAAGTTAGATCGCGGCCAGGGCAAACAGTGGGATCTGCTACACAAGCCATAGCGATGGGGATCGTAGCAACTTTCAATGGTATGTGCCAATGATCAAGCCATAGCGGTGGGGATCAGTAGCAACTTTCAATAGTATGTGCCAATGATCAAGCCATAGCGGTGGGGATCAGTAGCAACTTTCAATGTTATGTGCCAATTATCAAGCCATAGCGGTGGGGATCAGTAGCAACTTTCAATGTTATGTGCCAATGATCAAGCCATAGCGGTGGGGATCAGTAGCAACTTTCAATAGTATGTGCCAATGATCAAGCCATAGCGGTGGGGATCAGTAGCAACTTTCAATAGTATGTGCCAATGATCAAGCCATAGCGGTGGGGATCAGTAGCAACTTTCAATAGTATGTGCCAATGATCAAGCCATAGCGGTGGGGATCGTAGCAACTTTCAATAGTATGTGCCAATGATCAAGCCATAGCGGTGGGGATCAGTAGCAACTTTCAATGTTATGTGCCAATGATCAAGCCATAGCGGTGGGGATCGTAGCAACTTTCAATAGTATGTGCCAATGATCAAGCCATAGCGGTGGGGATCGTAGCAATTTTCAATAGTATGTGCCAATGATCAAGCCATAGCGGTGGGGATCGTAGCAATTTTCAATAGTATGTGCCAATGATCAAGCCATAGCGGTGGGGATCAGTAGCAACTTTCAATAGTATGTGCCAATGATCAAGCCATAGCGGTGGGGATCGTAGCAACTTTCAATAGTATGTGCCAATGATCAAGCCATAGCGGTGGGGATCGTAGCAATTTTCAATAGTATGTGCCAATGATCAAGCCATAGCGGTGGGGATCAGTAGCAACTTTCAATGTTATGTGCCAATGATCAAGCCATAGCGGTGGGGATCGTAGCAACTTTCAATAGTATGTGCCAATGATCAAGCCATAGCGGTGGGGATCGTAGCAATTTTCAATAGTATGTGCCAATGATCAAGCCATAGCGGTGGGGATCGTAGCAATTTTCAATAGTATGTGCCAATGATCAAGCCATAGCGGTGGGGATCAGTAGCAAGGTTGCAAAGGTTGCTTGAAAAAAAATGAACAGCACAGCCAAAGAATTTGGCATGAAAATAAACACATCGAAGACAAAGACTATGGTTATAGACAAGCAACATAGGCAAATAAATATGATCATAAATGGATGAATAATCGAACAAGTACAGAAGTTTACATATTTGGGACAAACCATAACAGAAAACGCCAACAATAAGAAGGAAATTAAAATAAGGACTGCATTAACAGAGAAAAACATATTTTGCTAGCCTTCAAAGAATATCAGGATAGAACTGTAGAAAAGAATAATCACTACTCATGTATGGCCAATTGAACTGTATGGTGCTAAAACATGGACATGGGATGAAAAAATTACGGAAGCACTTGAAATGTGGTGCCATCGTAGAATGGAAAGAGTGAGTTGGATAAAATTAAACATCCAATGACATGTCCTCACTGAGGTAGGCACAAAGACAAATATTCAAAATGATTCAGAAATGAAGATTGAGTTGGCTGGGACACATTATGCAACATGAAAGTCTTCTACAGTAGATACTAGAAGGCAAAATCCAGGGGAAAAGAGGAAGGGGATGACCAAGACTCCCCTTTACATCTCAGACATGCTGAGACATTTAAATACAAACCTGAAATAGAGTTGTAAAGCATAGAGTCTAATAACTTAACTTAACGTCTTTATACTGGTTTAGAAGACCCTGCAGAGTCTGTATACAACCAGTTACATTTACATCACCTTGCTCTAAAAGCTATGCGCATCCAGTTTATTCTTAAATGCATTAACTGTCCCTGCCTCCACTACCTCCCCTGGCAATGCATTCCAAACAGACACCACTCTCTGACTAAAAAAATATTTCCTAATATCTAACCTGGACCTCTCTTTAGTCAGCTTGTAGCTATGCCCTCGTGTTATTGTAGGTGGCTGTATTTTAAAAAAACTTGTTATAGTCTAATTTATCGATTCCTCTGATCATCTTATAAACCTGTATTAAGTCACCACGAATTCTTCTCTCTTCTAGACACTGTAGGCCGGTTTTTCTGAGTCGTTCCTCATAACTGTAATTCTGGAATCCCACTATCATCTTTGTCGCTCTTTTTTGTATTCTTTCTAGCATGTTTATGTCCCCTCTATGATAAGGACTCCACACCTGTACACAGTACTCCAATCTAGGTCTAACTAAAGCGTTATACAGTTTGACGATCACTTCCTTGCTCCTATGTTTAATATTTCTTTTTATCATACCTAACATTGCATTTGCCTTTTTCACTGCTACCTTAACTTGCTCACTCACCTTTCCTGTATGATCTATTATAATCCCTAGGTCCCTTTCCTTATCTATCTTTCTAATATTGTTTTCTCCCATTCTGTAATTATGTTCCATATTGGATCTACCCATGTTGATGACTGTACATTTATCTACATTAAACTCCATTTGCCAGCTTACAGACCATTCTCGAATTTTATCTAAATCCGACATCAATATATCCACTTTTGCTTTAGATGAGACACTACTGCATAGTTTTGTGTCATCAGCAAATTTTGCAATCATGGATCTCATATCAATGTCCAAATCATTTATATATATCAAGAACAAAATTGGTCCCAAAACCGAGCCCTGTGGCACACCACTTTTCACTTCACACCACTCAGAGTACTCCTTATTTATGCCCACCCTCTGCCTTCTTCCCGTTAACCAATTTTCAATCCATTTGGCAACTTCCCCACCTATTCCATGTGATTTTAACTTTCGAAATAATCTTTGATGAGGTACTCTATCAAAGGCCTTTGCAAAGTCTAGATAAATAACGTCCACTGGCTCCCCTTTATCTATGATTTTAGTAACCTCCTCCATGAATTCTAATAGATTTGTTAAGCATGATCTCCCTCTAGTAAACCCATGCTGACTATTTCTAATTAGATTAAATTTTTCTAAATGCATTACAATGTTTTCTTTGATTATTGACTCTAACAATTTACAGACTATGCTCGTTAAACTCACCGGTCTATAATTTGCCGGATCTGATTTTTTGCCTTTTTTGAATAAGGGGATCACTCCTGCATCTTTCCAATCCCGTGGAACAATCCCTTTTGTAAGTGATTGAGAACATAATATAGCCAATGGTTTTGCTAGTTGGTCTCTAATTTCATACAGCAATTTTGGGTGGATACCATCTTGACCTGGACATTTATTCACTTTCAACCCCTCCAATTTTTTAAAAACCATTTCCTCTGTAATACAGATTGATCTTAATCCCGCTGTATCCATGTCTCTTTGAAAAATATCTATAGGCTCTGGGATCTCGGAGCAGTCCTCCTTTGTGAAGACTGTGCCAAAGTACTGATTGAGCAGATTAGCAGCCTCCCTATTCTCACTAATTATTTTCCCTGTACTGTCTATGAGAGGGCCTACTTTGTCTTTCGTTCTTTGTTTATTTCTAACATAAGAAAAGAAGCTTTTACTGTCAGTCTTGATCCTCTGAGCAAGTTTTTTTTTCAAAGTGAAGAGATACTCAGACATCCAAACAAACCGTCTTATAACTGATCAATCAGGTGACGGTGATGATCTTTTAATTTAATATAATTTTCAGCTTCTATATTTTCAGCCTAAAAATGTTGTCAGCCTTCTTAAATTTTTAAAAAGATTTGTTCTGAATTGTAATATAAACCTTTACTCTTGTCTTCCTGTTTCAGAGGTGACTCTGAGTGCACTCAATGCACCAGAAGGAGATGTTGATATAGAAGGACTTGGGGATTCCAACGCTCACAAGAAGCTGGACTTTGATTCAGGTGGGACCTTGGTAGACTACAGCCTGTAGTATTAGTAGTTTTCTTTCCACTTGTGCCATTAATTGTCGTGGGGAGATCAACTCTTAGAATACTTCAAGCCACTTTAAAAGCCACAGAATTTTCAGTTGCATACGTCTAGCCACTTTAATGGCTTTGTTTGTTTCATTGATAAATTTACAAGTTTTTAAGTTACCTTGTAAAAGAGTTTTCATTCGATCTGCCTTGATATAGATGTGCGTGGATGAATTCAAGTTCACTTTGATCAATTTTCATTGAGTGTCTATGATATAAACAAAAACACTATGAATTCACTACTATCTGGTGCTAAGAACTTGTGAACGACCGACGAGGCATAGTGGTCAACGACATTGTTTTTACATGATGAAAACATGTGGGCAAGTTGAGAGCATTACAGTTCTGAGTGACAATAACGAAGTTGAAATCTTCATTTTGTCATCGATGATAGTGATGATGAAGATTATGCGCTGTCCCCTTTGAAGAAGAGACTGACTTTTTATTATTAACAATGAAATTTTAAAATATGTTTAAATTAACAACAAATGATATCATGATAAAATTTGGCAGGCATAATTCTGTGTGGAATTTATGAATTTTTGTTTACTAGGTCGATAACAGAGACTTGGCGATTAAAATAATAATGATAATTTTTTTTTTTAAATATTAAAATAACTCTGTTTATATAATTTTGTATACTAGATAATGAATTAACATTAGCAAGTGGCCAGATTTGAATTACACATTCAATGTGCTAAAATCTATATAATGACATAAATTTAACTTAACGTCTTTATACTGGTTTAAAAGACTGCAGAGTCTGTATACAACCAGTTTCATTTACATTACCTTGCTCTAAAAGCTATGTGCATCCAATTTATTCTTAAAGGCATTAATTGTCCCTGCCTCCACTACATCCCTGTGGCAATACATTCCAAGCATTCGCCACTCTATGACTATCGTTTAGTGAATCCCATTTGTCTATTATCTTCACACATGTATCATTTTGTCTCTTATCATGATTTACAATGTCCAGAATATTTATTAATTTGAGATCACCACATGTGCAGTTTTCCCCATATTTGATGGCGTGTTCTGTCCTTAAATTTCTACGAATGGAAACTGTGAAGTCGCCTGTCCTGCGCTAAGTACGTTGTGTCGGTCAATGTGAACCTGTGTCGCTGCACAATCACTCTAAGGTCATCTATCCACCTGCCTCGTGGCTGCCCCCTTACCCTGTAGCCAGATCTACCAGCGTTGTAAGCCATCAGTGGAAGTTGATGAGGGTGCATTCTCATGAGATGACGAAACCAACGTATTTTCTGCGTCGAAATGTATTCCGCACAAGACGTAGTGCCGTCCATACTTCGAATGTCGTCATTCTGTATTCTGTCGTTCTTGGTAACACCGGTACCTTCTTCAAACACTTAAATATCACAAATTCTGCTTCCATACGCCCTGGACAGAAACCATGTTTGGTACTGGTAGCACAGATTCAGCATAAATGTACTGTTTATCAGCTGTTGCTTTGTTGCGCCGTACTAATGCTTGGGTGCCTAGGCAGTGGTGACAACTGATAAGTCACCGCAGCTACTTTCTGACTCCTAGTCTCAATTTCCCTGTTGATCCTACCATCTGCTGAAAAAATACTACCCAAGTACGTGACATCACGGGCCTGTTCTTCTTCTGCGTTCATTCTCAATCTCCCGCTACCAAGTCCTGAACAGGGCTTTGCAAGTAGCAGGATGAAGTCCGGAGAACCGATTGGCTTTGTTTCGCTAGTTTACAATTTGACTACGATATTTGCACCTTTTGGTCCAACACATCCGTCTTTGGTAGGAAGGGCCTGTTAAAGAGCAATATCATTGACACTTATGTTGAGTGGACCAGGTGTTCGTTCTACTGAACATCATATTTTCTGTTTTGTTTTTGTTAATTCACATATTGTATTTAGCACAGCTTGTTTAGCCCTTTAATGTAGATAAATGTACAGTCATCCACATGGGTAGATTCAATATGGAACATAATTAAAAAATTGGCGAGAACAATATTAGAAAGATAGATAAGGAAAGGGACCTAGGAGTTATAATAGATCATACAGGTAAGGGGGGTGAGCAAGTTCAGGTAGCAGTGAAAAGGGCAAATACAATGTTAGGTATGATAAAAAGAAATATTAAACATAGGAGCAAGGAAGGAATAGTCAAGCTGTATAAAGCATTAGTTGGACCTAGATTGGAGTACTGTGTACAGGTGTGGAATCCTTATCATAGAGGGGATATAAACATGCTGGAAAGGATACACAAAAGAGCCACAAAGCTGATAGTGGAATTCCAGAATTACAGTTATGAGGAAAGACTCAGAAAAACCGGCCCGTTCCCTGCTTGATAGCATATTTCGGCTGACATTAACTGACACTGTCCAGACCATATGTTTTTTCTGGCTGGTGTTAGTTTCATCTCCGCAGCTGTTATATATAGTTTGAGTAATTCTGATTTTGTATACCATTTTGTCTCTTAACTTCCAGTGTATACCATTTTGTCTCTTGCCTTCTCGTGAATACCATTTTGTCTCTTATATCCAGTGTATACCATTTTGTCTGTCTCTTATCTTTTAGTGTATACCATTTTGTCTCTTATCTTTTAGTGTATACCATTTGTATCCTACCTTTTAGTATATGCCATTTGTCTATTATCTTCATGTGTAAAGCATGTGTCTATTATCTTCACATGTAAACCATTTTGTTCCTTATCTTCGTGTGTATACAATTTTATCTCTTTCCTTCCAGTGTAGATCATTGTATCTCTTACCTTCCAGTTTATACAATTTTATCTTTTACCTTTCAGTTTATACCATTTTATCTCTTACCTTCACATGTATACCATTTTGTCTCTTATCTTCCAGTGTATACCATTTTGTCTCTTATCTTTTAGTGTATACCATTTGTATCCTTCCTTTTAGTATATATCATTTGTCTATTATCTTCATGTGTAAAGCATGTGTCTATTATCTTCACATGTATACCATTTTGTCTCTTACCTTCATTTGTATACCATTTTGTCTCTTATTTTCCAGATGTGGACTCCAGCATGTTATGAGGACAAGCAAAAGTGCCAATTCTGTTATCAATGTTATTTCAATGACATTTACTTCTCATTTAACACATAACTGAGGAAAAGAAGTTTCACTGTATGATATGAATGTTAGATGTGAGCCACTTGAATAGAAAGTAATATGGTGCTATAGCGCTGTGTGTCTTCAATTGTAAGATGAATATATTTTAAATGTCTCTTCTTCTTCTGCGTTCGTTCTCTATCTCCTGCTACCAAGCCCTGAACAAGACTTTGTAAGTAGGCGGATGTAGTTTGGAAAACGGAATGTGTTGTGTGGCTAGTTTACAGCTTGACGGCGATATTTGCACCATTCGGTCCGACACATTCGCCGTTTGACAGTGTTAAATGTCTCTAAAATTAGAATGCATCTTAGAATTGATGGTGTCTTATAATTGCCATCAAAAGTAAGTTGTCTGGCACTAAGTGGACTTCAGGCAGCATAAATGTCGTTGCTTGCACAAATTTGGTAGTGGGATTTTCCGTGTTCGGTCTTGTTATAATATTGTTGTTTACTTTGATCCCTTATTGGCGTTCAAAATTTGTTCGAAGATATTACGCTGCACAGCCTCGTTGAAAAAGGTAGTTATTATGTATACAGAGTATTATGGAGGTGGATCGGCAGAGGGAAAATTAGACACTGATGAAGCAGATGTTTGCTAAAAGTTGCAGGGAGCTAATTTTGGGGAGTAGGGTAAGCAAACAAAATCTAGGCTGAGGTTCAATGCGTGTTCTGGAACATTGCCATGATGGATCTTCTGTCCCACGTACCGCTCTTCATCCATTGGCTGAAACATGGGCATTGGGCAAACTTAGCGCTACCCGGATGTGGCTTTCTGTAACTTTTGACTTTCAAGACTCAAGATTGATTGAAAAAGGATAAGATGTCAGGAAATGGGAAAAATCATGATGAATGGATTGAGCTTCGGAAGGAGACCAAAAAAATGACTTCAAAAAATGCGTCCAGTATTGAAACACTGCTGGGAGAAGTGTTATTAACTAAGAAGAGGTCTGTTTCGAAGGGGATTAGATTTTATACTAAATAGATAAGTTAGTTGTTTTGTTTTTTCCAACACAAGGCCGAATACTTTTGGATCGGTCCTTGTAGTCACGTATCTATTTTCTCAGCTGGGTACGTAGGACTATTTCATGAGCTGTTTGTTGTCAAGCCAAACCCCTATTGCGCTGACAGGTAAGCACTCAAACTGCTCTGATAATCGTATGCCTTTAGTTGAAGCTGAGTTCATTGAAGTGTTTCTCATCTCCTTTTCAAATAAATTGAAGTTGTTTTAAATATAGCATCCTCATTGGTCAAATAATATGAGTGAATTGCAACAATAAAAAACAAAAATAAAAAAATCTTATTTGGGTAGAAGACTGTCCATCCCATGGAAAGAAGGTTAAAGAAATAAACGTATGATACATAGAATTGAACAAATGGGAAACAGAGCATACACAAGAAATGATGCTATTACCAGTTAAACAGAAGAGAGCAGGTGGTGGTCTTCAGACTCCGCACAGGCCACAACAGACTGAGGTACCATTTATTCAATAAACTGAAGATAGGGTCTACTGACGAATGCACATGTGGTACTGGGAAAGTGACAGCTTAGTATCTGCTGCAAAATTACCCGACATACGAGGACCAGAGAAAACTCATGTGGCCATCACCAATGCTAACACTAGACAAGCTGTATGGTAGTGTCGCTAGCTTCAGGATGACCGTTGCTTTCTTTGAACAAATTCAAGTCGACATCTAACAGTTTACAAAGAAAAAGATGCATGAATGACTCATGCTTTCAGAAGTCAAAGAAGTGAATGGATTGTCTGTTTTCATTTTCTTTATTCATTTATCATTACTATGATCATTTTGAATAAATAACAATAATTTTGTAATGCTTGAATTGTTTTGTCTGTGGTTCATGTTTCTTGTCATGACATTTGTCTTATGAAGTTAGAGAAGCATTGCTTCTTGTTCATGTTGTTATTATCGCCAGTATCTGTATGTGTTATGTATCATCCGTGTTACCAGGAAAAGCAGATTGCTAATCGAAGATATTCGAACTATGGTCGACACACGTCTTGTGTGTAGTACATTTCCAGGCAAAAAATATGCCTGTTGAGTCATCTCATGAGAATATACCCTCATCAACTTCCACTGATAGCATTGCAATACTGGTAGATTTGGCTACAGGGTAAGAGGGCAGCCGCGAGACAGGTAGATAGATGACATTAGAGTGATTGTGCAAAGATACGGGCTCACATCGACCGACACAGGCCTGCTAGAGCCATGTGTATACTCACATGATGTTTGGACATCAGGGGTGAGGAAGTCCAGTATCACTGTATTAATCCGCTTGGAATATCTTCAGTCAGTCGAGGAGTTAGATAGAAAAGCACTCCATACCAGCAGGAGAGGCATGCACCAGTTTCAGAGCTGAAGAAATTGCTGTTAATGCAGCAATGAGGATTCTCATTCTCTGATCAGTTATTTGTGCCTGAACCAGACGTTAGTTTGGCTTGGCTTGGCTTCGTTCATTCTCAATCTCCCGCTACCAAACCCTGAAAGGGCTTAAGTAGCAGAATGTAGTCCAGAGAACGGAATGTGTTGTGTCGTAGTTTACAGCTTGACTGTGATATTTGCACCTTTCAGTTCAACACATCCGACTTCAGCAAGCATTTTTTGAGTACCGGGTTAGCATTCCCTCTTCGATCCCTTCTCCTTAGCCAGTCTGCCCTGCTGCAGCCTGTTATCTAGGATCACGGCGTGGAGGTGTAGAAGGGTCTTGGCAGCTCTGGTTCGCTGGTCCTGACGCTAGCAGTCAGCTATGTAGGACCCTGGTCCACCTTCATCAGCACGCTCCGGATGTAAGGAAAGCTACTGCAACCCGGCACTTAACGTCTTTTTCAGGGCGCACAAAAGAGTAACCTCCTCATTGTGGGCATTCGCAAACAACAACAAACGCCATCAACTGTATTGCATTGTCAAGACCATTGGCTATCATGAGGTAAAGACATCGTTTTGGGGAATTCTGAGACAAAGTAAGGATGTAGTGCCAGAGAGTCACCGTAACCTTTGGCAAAGAATGCAGAGAACGAAGTAACGGGAGAGCAGAGCACGAGGTAAATCAGCTGATAACTGAGAACACCCAGGAGAGTGACGCTGTCATATACACCGGCGGATCAGTTGTGTGTAGTGGGACATCAGGCTGGGGTTTCTCGGCTAGAGTGAGAGGAGAGGTAGTTGCTGAGCGCAGTAGGGCATACATGTCAACAAGCTCCAGTATGAGAATGGAGACGGAAGCAGTGACCTCAGCACTGAAATGGATATCTGAGACTTCTATAACAAAGGCAGTCATCATGACAGGCGCGCAGGCTGTACTTCAGAAAGTACAGAAGGGATGGCTTAGGTACGAGTAGATAGCTGCTGTTGAGACCTCAAACCTCCAGGCGCTGACCTGGATCTACTGTCCTGCTCATGCCGGGGTTCAGGGCAATGAAAGAGCTGACACCATGTCTTCACAAGCTCCCATCATGGGCACATTAGTGATGGATAGAAGTGACATTTTGAAATCAATCAATGACCGCCTGCTGGATGAGGACACCGCAATAGATGAAGCATCAATCCACAGACTGCAAAGTTTCGACATTAAACGAGGTTCGAGCAGAGTGGGGGGGCCATGAGAGGACGGCGCAGGAGAGTGTACAACCAGCGAGCTACAGGGACCACCATACCTTACACCATTTGATAGAGAGACTGAACGCTTATAGGTATGCCCAGAGTGCAGTGACGTCGATTCTTAGATACAGAAAACAGAGACAATGTAAGATTATTCTTAATAGAGCAGCAGTTTCACATCAGCGATCGTTTGACAGATTTTTCCTGGTTAGTAAAATGAGCATATTAGTCAGATATCTTCACTGATTTGAATATGGTCTACTTAAATCTTAAAAGACAAGAAATTACAGCTTTTAAAGTTGAAGAAAAAATCGAAGCGATGATTACAAAGTTTGAATTATGGCATCTTCGTCTAATAAATCGTAAATATGAGACAATTCCAAACCTCATAAATATTCTTGGTGCCACAAACATAAAGTTGACTAAAGAGGGCACATAACTTTTAGCTCGACATTAACAAGATTTGCAATAATGTTTCCTAGAATATTCTCCTGTTACTGTGATGCAAGCCAAAAATTGATTAGAGGTCCATTTTAAGTTAATGTGTGTGAAGTAGGAGGAGGGCTTACAGCAGTAGATGAAACTCTGTCTCTCTCTCTATTCTCTCTTTCGTTCTCTCGTTCTGTCTCTCCATCTTGCTTCTGTGTCTTTCGTTCTTCCATCGGGTCTCTCTCTCCATACCTCTGTCTCTCTTCCTCTAGCTGTCACTCTCACCCTTTCTTCCCTCGCCCACGCTCTCCCTCTGTGTTTCTCTCCCAGTGTCTCTCTCCTCCTGTCTCTCTCGCTCTGTGCTTTTCTCCCTCTGTGTCTCTTTCCCTCTGTCTATCTCCATCTGTGTCTCTGTCTCTGTGTCTCTTTCCCTGTGTCTCTTTCCCTCGCTGTCACTCAACCCTCAATCTGTCACTCGCCACTCTCTCTGTCTTGCTTTCTCACTATGTCTCTCACCCTCTTTCTATGTCTGTCTCCATTATGCTGTTTCTCTCCTTCTCTGTACCTCTCCATATCTCTGTCTCTCTCCCTCTCTATGCCACTCTCATTCTCTCTCTATCTTTCTATCCCTCTCTCTTTCTCTTCCTATTTCTCTGCATCGTCCTGTCTTTCCTTTCCCAGTCTGTCTTTCCCATCTCACTGTCTTTCTTCCTCTCTCTCTCTCTCTCTTCCCCTTCTCTCTATTTCTCCATGTGGCTCCTTCCACCCGTCTCTCTGTGTCTGTCTCCCCCACTCTGTCACTTTCCTCCTCCTATCTCTCCTTGTTTCTCCTTCCCTCGTATCTCCATCCCTGTGTCTCTCCCTGTCTTTTCGTCCGTCTCCCTCCCTCCCCTCTCTCTCCCTTTGTCCTTCGCTCGTCTCTCTTTCCCTCTCTGGCTCCCCTGCCTCTCTTAAATTACGTCTCACTCTCCATCTCTCTTCTTCCCTCCGTCTCATCATCCCTCTCTATCACCCCCTTCCCTCCATCTCACTCCCCCTCCATTTCGCTGCCTCTCCTTCCCCTGTCTTTCTCTCCCCCTCACTTCCCATGTCTTTCATTCCTCCCGTCTCTTTATCTCCCTCTCCCTTTCTCCTCTCTCTCAGACCACTACCTACCTTGAACACGCTACCTTTCCTAATCTTTATGATTATCGGTAGCAGCAAGGTAACCACTGACAGATCGATTCTTCGACCTGAAACACATTCCAGCATCCCGCACAGAATGCACTTCGAGGCATGAGCAGACGTGAACAGTCGGACAGGTCTGTGCAGTAGACGGACAGCCAGTTCACAGACCTACAAGGCTCCTTCCAAGGAATCCAAACACTGGACAGGACTTTCAAGTAAGGACTATCATTCTCTACGCTTCCTCATATATTACAAGAAAGTGAATATTTGTTTTCAATTTATATTTAGTCAAATCAAAAAGAATACGGCCAATTCGCTATGAGTTTAATATAACATGCACATTACATTCTGTTAAATATAATTAAGGAGAAAATCGATGACAAGATAAAAAAGGTGCTGAAAGATAACCAGTTTGGATGTCGCAGGGCTGAAGTTACGTGGGATGCCATCGGATCATTGCGGCTTCTCGCAGAAATAATGATCGATCAAGGACGACCGATATTTATCTGATTTATTGACTGCGAGAATATCTTTGCTTGAGTCTTCTGTATCAAAATATTTCAGACATTGCAACAAATATGTATAAACGACGAATTATTAGGTGTATCCGGATCCTGTGTGATAATCAAGGCGCGATTATTTCAATCAAAGGGGGGCTAACGTATTCAGTTTCAGTACGACAGGGTTGTTTGTTTCACCAAATATCTTTAAGGCATATTCTGAGATGATGATGCAAAAGGTTGTTCCGATTTGTAATATCAAAGCCATTGGTTTGAAAGTTAATGTCATCAAATTTGCCGATGATCAAGCCATAGCGGGAGAATCAGCAGCAACGTTGAAAAGGCTGCCTTGCAATGCCTAAGAATTAGGCATAAAAATAAACACATTGAAGACAAAAACCATAATAATAGTCACGCATCAAAGACAAGTCAATAAAACCATCAATAGAGAAATAATAGAACACGTACATAAGTTTACAAATTGAGGGCAAGCCATAACAGAAGACGTCCGCAATGAGACAGAAGACGTCCGCAATGAGACAGAAGACGTCCGCAATGAGACAGAAGACGTCCGCAATGAGACAGAAGACGTCCGCAATGAGACAGAAGACGTCCGCAATGAGACAGAAGACGTCCGCAATGAGACAGAAGACGTCCGCAATGAGACAGAAGACGTCCGCAATGAGACAGAAGACGTCCGCAATGAGACAGAAGACGTCCGCAATGAGACAGAAGACGTCCGCAATGAGACAGAAGACGTCCGCAATGAGACAGAAGACGTCCGCAATGAGACAGAAGACGTCCGCAATGAGACAGAAGACGTCCGCAATGAGACAGAAGACGTCCGCAATGAGACATAAATTGAGACAAGGATTGCATTGGCAGAAAATGTTTTTAAAAAACCTGAAATTGCTCAACTGAAGGCATATCAGGATAGAACTGAAGAATAAAATAATCCCCCCTCATATATGGTCAATCGCATTGTATAGAGCTGTAACATGGACTCTAGCAAAGAAGGATGGAAAAAAGCTTGGAAGAGTTTGAAATGTGGTGCTATCGTAGAATGAAAAGAGGGAGTTGGGCAGAAAGAAGATCAAATGACAGTTGGACAGAATGAAGATCAAATGACAGTTGGACAGAAAGCAGATCAAATGACAGTTGAACAGAAAGAAGATCAAATGACAGTTGGACAGAAAGAAGATCAAATGACAGTTGGACAGAAAGAATATCAAATGACAGTTGGACAGAAAGAATATCAAATGACAGTTGGGCAGGAAGAAGATCAAATGACAGTTGGACAGAAAGAATATCAAATGACAGTTGGGCAGGAAGAAGATCAAATGACAGTTGGACAGAAAGAATATCAAATGACAGTTGGACAGAAAGAATATCAAATGACAGTTGGACAGGAAGAAGATCAAATGACAGTTGGACAGGATGAAGATCAAATGACAGTTGGACAGAAAGAATATCAAATGACAGTTGGACAGGAAGAAGATCAAATGACAGTTGGGCAGAAAGAATATCAAATGACATTGTCCTCACTAAAGTGTACCCACAATATTGAAAATGATTCAAATGGAAAGATTGAATTGGCTAGGACACAATATGAGGTCGAAAGTTGTGTACATAATACTAGAGAGCAAGATCCAAGTGAAAAGAGGAAACGGGCAGCCACGACCCACCTTTACATCTCAGGCACGTAGGGTCATTAAAGTACGGACCTATGATGAAATGAAGAGAGCTGCAAAGAATAGGGTCAAATGGAGAGACATGCTCAGACAACCTTACAACCAGTATTAGGGCTGATCAAATATAGGATAGGGTTAAATGGGGAGACGTGCTCAGACAACCTTACAACCAGTCTTAGGACTGACCAACCAGAGGATGTGGTCAAATGGAGAGACATCCCCAGACAACCTTACAACCAGTCTTGAGACTGATCAACCAGAGGATGTGGTCAAATGGAGAGACATCCCCAGACAGCCTTACAACCAGTCTTGAGACTGATCAACCAGAGGATGTGGTCAAATGGAGAGACATCCCCAGACAACCTTACAACCAGTCTTGAGACTGATCAACCAGAGGATGTGGTCAAATGGAGAGACATTCCCAGACAACCTTACAACTATGAATATGAGCTTCTGTCCCTGCGCCTCAACTGGAAAGTAACAGAAAGGGCACATCAAGATCGACATTGCTGGAGTAGGGTTGTCAATGGCCCGTGCCAAAAGAAGGGTAGTGCTACAGTGGATACCATCACACTGTGACATACCAGGAAATGAGACACCAAACAGGTTGGCAAAGGAGGGAGCAACACAAGAACAAAACGAACAATCACCTTCCAAGAAGAGAAGACACGTATCCTAGCAATATGGAAAGTTGACCAAAACGAAAGACAACTATCACTGTCTTGATCGAGCAGAACAAGTGACCCAGTTCCGATTGAGAATGGGACATAACACATTGAATAGCCATTTGCACAGGCTAAAATTGGCTCCATCGCCAATATGTATGTGTGGGCAGGTAGCACAGACATCCGAACATGTCCTGCAAGACTGTTATACGCTTAGCCAATTACGTACTGAACACTGGCCCACGGAGACAAATATCCACACAAAGCTGTTTGGAAGCCCCGAAGAACTCTCCACTACGAGAACTGGACTTCCCATGTAGATATAACAAGAAAAAGCATCGCGAACGAGAAGAAGAAGAAGACGAAGAGGAAGGAGAAGAAGAAAAATGGCCAGTGCCCTAAAAGGTGTGGCGAGCATTACCGATTGATTAACAACAGTAGAAGACTCTACAATTCAATGCATTACGCACACGGCCTTTTTCATAGGCCATCCGTCTGCCAAGCGTGGAATAGCTGTCCCTATTGGAAAGAAAGGTTTAGATCCAATAGCCCGTATATGATGCAGGGATGAACGAGTGAATAACTAGTGTTCTAGAGCATAATAAGATGATGTTGTCCTGAGCTTATCATGTGTACTCTTGACGAGTTTTTTTCTGCTAGTGTGTGGTAGTGGCTCTTCTGGAATACCACAAAGTACTGAAGAAGGTGAGATTGAACCCTCTGGCTGTAGCGTAGTGTAGGGCTGCTGAACTGGCTTACCGATAAGGGGATCAGAATGGCGAGTCCCACCTAGCTTCCCTGGCTGTAGAGCTATTTTTTCTTTATCTCTTTCTTCATCGTCTTCTTCTTCTGTATTCGTCCTCAATAGCACGATGTTACGTTGTCGTATACTACAGCGAGGCTGCGATATATGTGCCTTTCTGTCAGCGACACAACCAGTTTCAGCACCGGCATTTTGGGGCCAGTTTTACATTCCCACTATGATCCATATTCTCGCAGCCAGGCTTCACAAGTGCAGCCTGTTTTCAGGGCCCCCTGATCAAGGCATAAAAGGGTCTTAGTCAGCTCTGGTTCTCTGACCCTGATACAACCTTCTAGCTATGAGTCTCTGGATGTTGTCTGCTCATTCACTGTGTTTCATCTTTGACCCCGGCTGTAGTGCAATGAAAGACATCTGAGCAGGCTTACCACTAATAGGATCACACTTCGTTGACCTGGCTGTTATAACACTGCCTGTTTCCAGATGTCCGGCGTGAGGTTCGAGTCTTTGATCAGTATGTTGCGCATGACCTTGACACGACCGACTTCAGCCAATCAATCAGTAATTTCTTAACCCGGTAGGGTCGCTAAGGTGACATGATATAAACAAAGGTCTTCCATTAGTTCTTTGTTCTCAGCCCTGCGAGCAAGTCTGGGAACATTCTGTCCTTTCCATTATTTAATGCTTTTAACCCATGACTTTCTTTGTCCTCCATGTTTCCTTCTACCTTCATGACCCACTTGGAACGGAATGACAGTAAGAAGAAGGAGATGGAGAAGAAGAAGAAGAAGGAGATGGAGGAGAAGAAGAAGAAGAAGAAGAAGAAGGACACGAGGAATAATTAGAAACAGAAGGAGAATACGAAGAACAAGAGGAAGACGAAGCAGAATAAGAGGCGGAATAAGTAAAAAAGAAGACGAAGAAGAAAAAGAGAAATAGGAACAAGAAGAAGAAGACAAAGAAGAAAAAGAAACAAGAGGAAGAAGACGAAGAAGAATAAAAACGAGAGAAAGAAAAAGAAAAAAGAGGAAGACGAATGAGAGAAAGAAGAAGCAGAAAAATAAAAAGAAGAATAAAAGGAAGTAAACAAACCGAAATAAGAATAAGAAAACGAAGAAAAATAGAAGAAGAAGACAAGAAACAGAAGAAGAAAAAGAAGAAGAACGAGAGGAAGAAGAAGAAAGAGAAGAAGAAATAAAAGAACACTTTTTTGCTTGGAGGGAAATGTTGGGGTGCTTTAGTAGTGGAGACAACTGGTATGTGACAACGTCTGCCGTTTGCACTCTGGTCTCTGTCTCTTTGTTGAGTCTGCCATCCTCAGTAAAAACAGCTCCCAAATACCAAAATTCTTGTTCCTACTTTAATTGTTTTCCTTCACATGAATATCAAGTGTGGTGTGTTTTCTACCTATATTAGTTGCCTCTGTTTTTTGATGTATTGATATTCATACCGTACTTTTGACAGTTCAAATAGAGTGAGTCAATATGACTTTGTGGGTTTCGTTTATTGGAGTCGATCAGACATTGTGGTCTGCAAAGAGCAATTCGTTGATACTTTCCTGCTCTGTATTTGCCTCGTGTGCCCGATATGTAGCAGATGTTTTCGTGATCGCATTGGCCTGTTCAGCCACATGCGCACCCACACCCAACAGGGAAATCTGTGACAAGGGTGATGTCGGCGGTCCTCATCGACAACGATGGACAGCTATTATTATTATTATTTGCCTCCCGGGTGATTTTATTCATATAAGTGACACAGAGGAGTGGTGACAGAACACAACCCTGTCTGACCCCTGATGACATGGGAAACCACTCCGACTTACCTTCTGTTTGTTCTTACTGCACTCTGGCTGTCATTGTATAGGGCGCTCATGTTACTAAGGAGACGACCTTGTAGTCCATAATTTGCCAGGTTACTTCTGTTGACTCTATCGAACGCCTTTTCTTGATCTATGTACATACGGCTGATGTTTCCATCGTATTCTATAAACTGTTCGCATATTTGTCTCAATGTAAATACAATTGTATTGCGTCTGTGCAGCTCTTTCTTCTCCTGAACCCAAACTGATTGTTTCCTAGATGGGGTTCCAGTATCGATCTTGATCTTCTTTCCATAATCTTTGTATATATCTTGCCTTTGTGACTTCGAAGAGAGATTCTTCTATACGTTTCGCACTCTCGCTTGTCGCCTTTATATTTCCAGATAGGAACGATGATTGCCCGTTGCCAGTCTATCGGTACCTTTCTCGACATCCAGGCCACATTAAATATTCTGGTCAGCCAGTCAACTGCAGTTCTCCTGCAGAGCTAATGGCATCTCTGTTGTGATACCATCTAAGTCTGCTGCCTTATTTTTCTTGCTGTCTCGCAAGGCCGCTTCTACTTCTGATTTCAATGTTTCTAAGCTGTACTCCGTTTCATTCTCCATCTGGCGCTATGCTGGTTCATACTGTTCCGGGTTTAGCAACTCGCTAAAGTATTCTCTCCATCTGTTTATTATGTCTTGACTATGTGAGTGGTTCTTTGGCCTTATTGTTGATAATTAATCGATGGATTTAATTTGTCCACTCTCACTCTCATTGCCTTGATGCTTCTGTAAACAATTTTAGGTAATGTTAAGTTTGCTCACTATACAATACAATGACACTTTGCCTTTTCACATTACGCTCTAGATAACCGTGCCACAAACAGACACCCACAATGTCAGTGATTCTGACCGCGTGCCGTAACTCCAGACAGAAGGCCATTGAGAAGGCGGTCAAGAAAAAGGCGGATAGAAAGTAAGATGCATTTCCATTTTTATCGTTTTTATCGAGTTGAGTTTTTCCTGTTGTTATTATTAGTATTATTTGTATAGTTTTTAACTAAATGAGATTTGGCTGTTGTTATTAATTGTATTATTTGCATTATTTTTATCTAAATGACCTTTTGCTGTTATTTTTGCTCGTTTAATTTGAATCGCTTTTTATGGAATTGAGTTTTTGATATTGTTACAGTTTGCATGATTTTTTTTATCGAATTGACAGTTTTTTGTGTGTACTTTTTAAAAATCATTTTCGACTTTTTAATAGAAATGTAATTTAGTTTTTGCTGTTTTTATAGTTTGTTTATTTAAAAAAAAATTGAGTTATTACTGTTTTTATCCTTTTTTTTTATCGGATTGAGTTTTTAAAAAAATCATTTTTCTAGAACAGAATTGGCCTGCCGAAGACGGATGTGTTGGACCGAAAAGGGCAAATTTCGCAGTCAAGCTGCCAACTAGTGACACAACGCACTCCGTTCTCCGGACTTAATCTTGCTACTTGCAAAACCCTGTCCAGGGATTGGTAGCGGAGGTTTGAGAACGAACGGAGAAGAAGAAGAAGAATAAAAAGAATAGAATTGGACTTTTGCTGACTTTCTAAGACATCTACTTTACATCTCTGTGAATTACAGAGGCGTAACACAAAGGTAGAAGGCAATAGATAACTGAAGAATAATACAATTGCCTTTCTGTACACGGACGAGTGGTCTCTCATCACAGCTGTCCCACGAAGAACATGTTGTAAGAGGAGACTAACCTTGTGACATGGCAAAATACTAGCCATGGTTAGGTGGTTGGTTAAGAGCAGCGTAGAAGGCGGCTTACAGGCTGCGGGTCTACTTTGCTCTAGTGTTTGAGTTTATTACGATGCACTCGCACATCGACTAACCACCCTCCGTGACACTTGTCCCAACGCAGCGGAGTAGTAAGCTGCTCGAGCCTAGCCCGCTAAGAACGAAATTCTCCTCCCGGCTACATCCAGCTCAAACCAGAGCTGGGACCTGCCCAGGAGCATCTGCCTCTGTAGAAGCACAGGTCGACTAAGACTAAGACATATCTGTACTGTCGAGTCTTCCTCTTCTTCTTCGTTCTCAATCTCCCACTACCAAACTGAAAGGGTAAGTAGCAGAATGTAGTCCAGAGAACGGAATGCGTTGTGTTGTAGTTTATAGCTTGGCTGCGATATCTGCACCTTTCGATCCAACACATCCGACTTCAGCAAGCATTTTTTGAGTACCGGGTTAGCATTCCCTCTTCGATCCCTTCTCCTAAGCCAGTCTGCCCTGTTGCAGCCTGTTATCCAGGATTACCGCGTGGAGGTGTAGAAGGGTCTTGGCAGCTTTGGTTCGCTGGCCCTGACGCTAGTGAATTCGTCGTGCGTTCTACTCTTTCGGGCGGCACGCTTATCTGAGCCCTGCTGCGATGGGGTTTCTCTCTGCGATCTGAGCACATTTGGTGATGCTAGCGCGCAAGGAAGAACGGTTCTGTGCAAGCAACTTCTTGGAGATGATTTAATTGTTGAAGCTTTTCAGAGATACTTTCAATGAGCCTCGGTAGCGTTTATTCATTCCTCCTAATTTTGTAATTTAAAAAGACAATTTTTTTTTGCGTTCGCTTATTTCTCTAATCCCCAAAGGCTGTGTGCGTTGCACTGTGGTTTTTATTTTGCGCCTGTCGGCCCAGTGCATCCGACTTCAGCATGCGTTTTATGTTAGGGCCTGCTTCCTCCTGCATTTTCTAAGGGTTTGCTTCCCCGGGGTAACGGCTGGTGCTGTGATGGGGATCGAACCCAGCACCTTCTGGTTGTGAGCCGTGTCACTTAACCACTAGCCCACGCCGTCCCCTGATTCTTCCTAATGAGCGTCTGCCTGTTCTGAGCTCACTGTACAAAAGTTATCCTGCAGACAAGCGAACAACATGTACTCTCCGTCTTATCTGAGTTTTTTTTTGGGTAGAAGCGTATGGATTCTTAACATGTAGGTCTTACTTGGAATTTCGAAGTTACGCAACATGATTCTGAAGAGCTTAATAAGACATCGCAAGTGAAAACGAATTAGCTGTCTAGCGTGTCTGCTATTTACTGTCCATATTCTGCAAACGTGCAGCTGAGTCATTAGATCTACAACACGGCACACTTTTACCTTTGGGACGACATTGATGCCTGGTCGGCTCCAGATGTTTGTTTGTAGCCTGCTGTTGACCATAACGATTTATTTCGCCTCTCTGATGACGGGACTACGTAGGTAGATGGAACTATCGATTGCCTTGAGACGTTGTTTGATTCAATGTATGGTGTTATGGCGTCCAAGGAGCGAGCTGGAGTATCTCAGTTTTTCTAGCGTTGATCGTGAGGCTAAAATTGCTGCATGCCGCCGAAAACTGCATTATGGTTGTCTACATATTTTGTTCACATCAAGTGTTTAACGAACAGTCTTCATCGAACAAGAGATCCTGCAGGGCTACCACAACCAGATTCTAGTGTGATCTACGAAGAGTCCAAAAGGCTTATTAGAGCCAGATACATGGCCAAATGGGAAACAGAACATACTGGCTACACAAAAAAATGATGCCTATTACCAGTTGAACATAAGAGAGCAGGTCGGGGTCTTCAGACTCCGCACAGGCCACAACAGACTGATGTATCACCTATTCAATGAACTGAAGATAGGTGGCACTGACGAATGCACTTGTGGTACAGGGAAAATGACCCCTGAACATCTGCTGCAAAACTGCCCGACATACGAGGACCAGAGAAAGCACATGTGGCCATCACCAGTGGCAACACTAGACAAGCTCTATGGCAGTGTCGACAGCCTCAGGATGACCGCTGCTTTCTTCGAGCAAATACAGGTTCACGTTTGACAGAGTACGAAGAAGAAGAAGAAGAAGAAGAAGAACAAGAGATCCAAGATCATACCTGACTCACCTCAGTGTAAGACTTCATGAGTCTCAAACTGTTCAGCCTACCATATGCATGCCAATATCCACGTCATTTACAACATCAGAGAGCATTGCTGCAAAGACCATACTAAGGAGTGTCAGTGCCAGCATACAACCTTGTCTGTCATCGTTGATCACTGGGAAGGCTACAGATAACTCACATTCATGCAGTACTGACGGACAAATGCAATGAATCTGCCGGGACAACCAAACTTTCCCACGATTTACGAAAGCCCTTCCCTAAAGACACATCGCTTACTTTAATATTTTCAATTCCAGTGTCAAATCCGTGTTAATTTATATATATATATATATATATATATATGTATCATCATCAGGTGCCTCTCCGGTTGGCGTTGGCGATCATGGACCTTCACCCACTACTATCACGTGTGTGGTTTACGAACTCTGTTGTTGATTGTCGCCGTGCCCTTCTCTCAGGCTGTCCGACATCTTTTCTTTCTGCCTTCTTCTGTCTCTTTTTCCTACTATCTTTCCCCTTGTCACAGCGTGCTTCAAACCGTCTTTTTTCATAACATACCTGAAAAGGGATGACCGCATTGTCTTGATCTTTGCAATGCATTGTCTTTGTGGTTGTGCCTCTTCGAGTACTGTATCATTAGTCCTCATTGTACTTCATGGGATCAGCTTCATTATTCTGTAAAAGAAATATATAAATATATATACAAATAATTGTTGTCCCCCAACTGTAGAGTTTCAGCACCTGATCTCTTAGACGCATCTATTTTATAAAATGGCAAAACTATTTATCACAAACAAACTGAATAGAGAGGAGACCAGTCCAGCACTAGTATCGATTAAACAGCCAATATACTGATCGATTTGGCACATACTCAGGGATCAATTTAGCAATATGCACATTATGTAACTATAGACTTTGAGCGAAGTGTTTTTTTCAGGGTCAGGTGAAACATACTGATCGAGAACACCTCACCTTACCTCATCTCACCCACTTCACCTCACCCCACCCCACTCCATCTCACCTCACCTCACCTTACACCCCCACAGGGACTCCCTGGAAATAAGCTGTTTCCCAGTATTCTGGCCAACGAGATCGGGATGGATACTATAATCCCCAGAGTATTGAGTTTACACAGCAGCCAACGGAATACCGGCTCACCTTCTCTAATACTCCCTGGTATGTACTAAGAGCCACTGCAACTTGTTACCAAAGAAACGTCACCAACAATTTACTCAACCCAGCATTAGTATTTGTATACAACAATATAATCATACAGGCAATTGAGTGGAACTAGGTTAGGAAGAGCAGAGTGAGGAGATCTAAGAGTATGAAGTAAGAAACGGATAAAGATACTTACTTTACTTTCCGTGTCTAGGCACTACGTCACACTTCATCCTTCCAGTATTCAGCCACATGTATTGTCCTGTCACTGGCACTCAGCAGGTCATCCATGATACAAGTCTCTGGGAGGTTTGGGCAGATCATCAGATGGTCCTGGTCTTGTGTTACTCCACATTCGCATATTTGTATCATCATCCCTGTATCCCCATCTTTTTAGTTTTTTCCGGCATTGTGATACACCAGTTCGAAGTCTATTTAGTGACTTCCATGTTGCGTAGGACAGAAGATATCCAGGCGCATGTTCCTCTCGTAACTCGTTCAAGGGGACCTGTGTCAGCTTTTGATGCGTCGCTCTCCTGGACTAGTCTGTAGGGGCTGGGTTGACTGTAAAAAACTTCGTCCGGACTTTAGTCTTGGGCGCTGAAATTGATGTCCGAACATAGTGTCTTGGATCATTTAGTTTCTTTCTTTCTATCTCTGACACAACATTTCTTCGTTTCTCTGGTGGCGCTATGCCGATAATGGGGTATATTTTTTCAGTTGGTGTAGGTTTTAGGCATCCAGTAACTATACGGCCTGTCTCATTGATTGCTGTATCTTTATGTTTGACATGTACAGAGTTCTTCTAGACTGGTGTGGCGTATTCAGCTACAGAGAAACAGAGCGAGTGATGATGTTCTGAGGACATCTGGCTTTACTCTCCATGTTGTGTCAGTCAGTTTTCATAGGATACTATTTCTCGCACGTGTTTTCTGTTTTGTCTCCTGACAATGTGCGGCAAATGACATATCATCAGATTCTTATAAGCAGACCAAAAAAAATGTAAAGTAACTAGTATGTCCTTTGGAGAATGTCGCTTCTTAAAACTACCATCCTATTTGGATGTAACAAGTTTCTTGGCGTGCGTGCTACTATGGAAGGTTGCCATTAGTTTTCGTACTCAGGAGAGCGATAGTGCCGCGAAAAAACTTAATATTTGCCAAACTGGACACTATGGAAATTGAACCCGCTGCGTCGGGATTGTGAAACGAACGTTTCATCCCTAGGACACACTGCCTTGCAAACAGAACATAGAAAACTATATATTATGAACATGTAACGTGAACTAAACCCGAAAGAGAATTTAAAGGTATTGCAATATGACAGGAATATTACTATACAACCGAACAGCAAGACTTTGAAGCAATGGGAGACCAAGGAACGATGGATTAGTGGTACTCGTCTTGTTTTTTAAATAAAAAATCACATACAGACAAAGGTGCTATAGAAGGCTCTTAAATGTTACATATAAGGAACGTGTCATGAACGTAGAAATCCGACGAAGAGGGGAAAACGCAACTGAGCCTTCTGATGATCTGTTCACGGCTATCAAATGACGGCAGATGTCTTGGTATGGCACGTCACGAGGTCCAGCGGAATTACAAATTCGATACTGCATGGTTCCGGACCAGGAAAGAGAGGGCAGGGTCGTCCAAGGAAGAGATGGCAGGCAGCATCACTGAGTGGTAAAACCTTCGCCCCGGTGAGGCACGACTGGCGGCAGCGGACAGAGAGAGATGGCGTGGGTTGTGGGAGTGTCTTCAAGTGTGCCACAACGACCTGATGGGTTACAGGATGAACTGAGCTGAACACAGACACCACCCACGAAGATTGCACCAACTCACAGGCGTATAACTACTCAATTGGATAGGGAACATATTATTGGGAAAAAGCGATTAAGAAAGGAACTCTTTTCTTAAGTTTGAAAATACACACGATACAAAATACAGGTTTTTAAAATAAATACAACAGCGATATGCTTGGAGACACGCTACTTTAGAACGTGAAATCTTCTTAGAAATATAGACAATCATTAAGTACAAAAAGTGATGTAAAGAATACAGAAGGCGAGAGACGCTTCCATTACATTGGGACCTTAGGGAAGGGAACAAAAATTAAAACTACCACCGGGGACGCATGGCCTAGTGCTTTAGTGACACGGCTTACAACCTGAAGGTGCTGGGTTCGATCCCGATCACAGCACAGGCCGTTACCCCGGGGACTTAAACCATTAGAAAATACAGGAGGAAGCAGACCCTTACATAAAATGCATGCTGAAGTCGGATGCACTGAGCCGATAGGCACAACATAAAAACCACAGTGCAACGCACACCTGCCTTGGGGAATAGATAAATAAGGCTAACGAAAAAAAAAAATGCTACCAGCAAATTAAAAATCGTTAACTCCAACGTGAAGTCCGTTCTATTATATGACTGTGAAACATGGAGAACAACACAGGTACTTACGAAAAAGGTGCAGACTTTCGTAAATGGTTGCCTGCACAGAATGCACGGGTTGAAATGATACGATTACAAATGGGGATCAAGATGCTGAGCAGCGCATGAGCTGCAGTGGTCAGCGACCCATAGCTGACTGCTAACGTCAGGGCCAGCGAACCAGAGCTGCCAAGGCCCTTCTACACCTCCACGCGGTGATCCTGGATAACAGGCTGCAGCAGGGAAGACTGGCTAAGGAGAAGGGATCGAAGAGAGAATGCTAACCTGGTAATAAAAAAATGCTTGCTGAAGTCGGATGTGTTGGACCGAAAGGTGCAAATACCGCAGTCAAGCTGTAAACTACGACACAACGCATTCCGTTCTCTGGACTACATTCTGCTACTTAGGCCCTTTCAGGGTTTAGTAGCGGGATATTGAGAACGAACGAAGAAGAAGAAGAAGACGATCATAAATGTGGAACTGTTGGATAGAAAGGACAGATACAAGTGGAGCATGCTTAACGGAGAAGGCGCTGCCGCTGGGTAGGCAACACAATACGGAAATCAGTTGATAACGTTACAAGACATTCTCTATTCTGGAGTCTACATGGCGAGAGGAAGAGCAGACAACCTCGACACTCGTGGAAGGGGCAAGACCTGGACAGACCTCGCTAGAATGGCTCGTGATGGGAACTCTGTCTTTGATGTAGCCTGTGCTCCACAGAGAGTGATTATTTTTTTTATTGAGTGATTCGCTGTGTGTCTAAAGATGACCTGACGTAGGTTTCTAATTTAGTTGCAAATAAAAACAACGGCTGCAAAAACACAAGGCAGAATTAGAACATGCACTTTTTAACCTTTCACTGCTGATTGATGTAACCTTTTGAATCTTTACCTGTGACGTACGTCCAGTATGCAAACAGAGAACCGAGTTTTAATAGATCAATCAGATCAATTGGTAATCAATCAGATATTGAATAGGAAACAGCGAAATATGAAATAGAATACTGAAACAGCAATTTCAGAGCGGAGGCAGAGGCACTGAGGACCTCAGTGGAAGAACTGGTGACACATAAAGAAAATGAAAGCCATACAGTCCTGCTTACTGATGCTCTCGCCGTAGTCACAGCGCTAAAAAGCCAGAAAAACACTGAGCTTAATGACTTAAGAGCAGCACTCTGCAAACTGTGCCAGCAGTCCGCACCAAAAAGGGTAGTGGTACAGTGGGTCCCATCACACTGCAACATCCAAGGCAACGAGGAGGCAGACAGACTGGCAAAAGAAGGTGCAAGACTACCACAAACAGATACTAGTATGACGTACGAAGAGTCAAAACGGCTTATCAAAGCCAGATACATGACCAAATGGGAAACCGAACATACTGGTTAAACCAAAAACGATGCCTATTACCAGTCGAACTGAAGAGAGCAGGTCGTTGTCTTCAGACTTCGCACTGGCCACAATAGACTGAGGTACGACCTATTCAACAAATTGAAGATAGGTGGTACCGACGAATGCCCGTGCGGTACTGGTAAAATGACCGCTGAACATCTGCTGCAGAACTGCCCGACATACGAGGATCAGAGAGAGCAGATGTGGCCATCACCAGTGGAACTGCAAGACAAGCTCTATGGCAGTGGCGACAGCCTCAGGATGACCGCCGCTTTTTTCGAAAAAATAATGGTTACTGTCTGACTGCGTACGAAGAAGAAGAAGAAGAAGAATACTGACACGTAACGGGAAAAAAGAGATTGAATGACAATGACTAATGTGTACTTCTAATGATGACAAAGTTGAGAAGGGCAGTGGTAATGACAAGTATGATGATTGGACAAATTGTTCTATCGATTGATGCACTTGTAGATACTCAGTTCAGTTCAAGTGCCATCTCTGCGTCGAAGGTCGGCTGCAATTGATCTCCAATGCACTCTATTTCTTGCGGCAATACTGCAATCCAACAGGTTTTTCCCAGTCTACCTACTGACGTTATCCACCCACTTGTAACATTGTCTGCCTCTTTAACGACTGTCTCCACTACCTCCCTGGCAATAGTAAGGATTAACTGCGCTACTTTTTATCCTCACTCTCTCGTCTCGTGTCGCCCGACCCCAGAGGCAAATCAAGTATAATACGACTAAAGGGCGACTACGAGATGCAGGGGACTCCGGGTCAAGCACTCGGGAAAAAGACGGCGGAGTCCGGAGACGAACCCACACCACCTGATCACGAGGCCGACGGCTTAACCACTTCGCGACGGAATCTGGTATAAGTTAAATAATCCTAAATCCGCCGAATTTTAGACAAAGTTAGTTAGTTAGTTAGTTAGTTGCCCATCGCAAGCGGTGATGGCGACGTCCTCAGACGGTTTTGTGTCGATGATATAACTTGCGCTATTTTTGGATTAAAGTGAGGAAGAGGCTGCGATGGTCTTCAACCTCACTATCTAGTCCCAAACTATCAGACCAGTAGCAAGACATAAGTCAAGCCCACTGGAGGCAATTCAGGATGCAGGCACTCTTGTCCCACCTCATTTGAGACCAGGGGTCGATTGAAAAATGTGGGGCTCGAAACCACGCTGTTTCCGTTCATCGCTTTGAGAGGCGAGTGCCTAACCTCTCGACTACAGCAACCTCACGCAAACTTACACTGAGAGTCACACCCTTTTTGGTCATATTGCAATAAACCTTTCATTCATTCTGCAGTTCCACATCTCATCTGCACCTCATCATGGTCGGTCACCAGTTTACTGTATTTCTATGCAACCGTAACCATTTCTTTCTATGCCCCGGCATAAATCTTTCATTGCCACTCTATCCAAATTCCTCTCTATGTCTTGATATATCTCTTTCTATATATGTCCGCATATTCATTTGTATGTCTCCAATATCTGCCTTTAAATTTATGTCTCCATGTCTACTTTTCTATGATTTCCTCAATATCTGCCTTTCTATGTCCCAATATAAACCTTTCTATCGCAGCCGAATGTCTACACTTCTATCTATGTCCCAGTGTCTACCTTTCTATCTATGTCCCAGTGTCTACCTTTCTATCTATGTCCCAGTGTCTATCTTTCTATCTATGTCCCAGTGTCTACCTTTCTATCTATGTCCCAGTGTCTACCTTTCTATCTATGTCCCAGTGTCTACCTTTCTATCTATGTCCCAGTGTCTATCTTTCTATCTATGTCCCAATGTCTAACTTTCTATCTATGTCTCAATGTCTAACTTTCTATCTATGTCCCAGTGTCTACCTTTCTATCTATGTCCCAATGTCTACCTTTCTATCTATGTCCCAATGTCTACCTTTCTATCTATGTCCCAGTGTCTATCTTTCTATCTATGTCACAATGTCTACCTTTCTATCTATGTCCCAGTGTCTATCTTGTTATCTATCTCCCAGTGTCTATCTTTTTATCTATGTCCCAGTGTCTATCTTTTTATCTATGTCCCAATGTCTATCTTTTTATCTATGTCCCAATGTCTATCTTTCTATCTATGTCCCAATGTCTACCTTTCTATCTATGTCCCAATGTCTACCTTTATATCTATGTCCCAGTGTCTATCTTTCTATCTATGTCCCAATGTCTACCTTTCTACATAGCTCTCCATGTCTACATTCTCTCTCTGTTCCTTGTCTACCTTTCTCTCTCTGTTCCTTGTCTACCTTTCTCTCTTTGTTCTTTGTCTACCTTTCTCGCTTTCCTCTTTGTCTGCCTTTCTCTGCCCCTTGTCTACTTTTCTCTATTTGCCCTTTGTTCACCTTTCTCTGTTCCTTGTCTACCTTTCTCTATTTGCTCTTTGTTCACCTTTCTCTGCTCCTTGTCTACCTTTCTCTGCTCCAAGCCTACCTTTCTCGCTTTGCTTTTTGTCTACCTTTTTCTGCTCCTTATCAACTTTTCTGCTTCTTTGTCTACCTTTTCTGCTTCTTGTCTACCTTTCTCTCTTTGCTATTTGTCTAACTTTCTCTGTTCCTTGTTTTCCTTTCTCTGCTCCTTGTTTTTCTTTCGCTGCTCCTGGTCTACCTTTCTTTCTTTCCTCTTTGTCTACCTTCATCTGCTCCTTTTCTACCTTTTTCTGCTCCTTGTTTTCCTTTCTCTCTTTGCTCATTGTCTAGCTTTATCTACTCCTTGTCTACCTTTCTCTGCTCCACGTCTACCTATTTCTTTTTGCTCGATGTCTACATTTCTCTATTTACTCTATGTCTACCTGTTTCTCTTTGCTCCATGTCTACCTTTTTCTTTTTTAATCCATGTTTACCTTTCTCTCTTTGCTCCTTGTCTACCTTTCTCTTTTTGTTCCATGTCTACCATTTTCTCTTTGCTCGATGTCTACATTTTGATGAACCTTGTCTACCTTTCTCTCTCTACTATATGTCTGTCTACCTTTCTTTCTTTGCTCCGTGTCTACCTTCCGCTGCTCCTTGTCTACCTTTCTCTCTCTGCTCCAGGTCTACCTTTCTTTTTCTACTAAATGTCTACCTTTTTCTCTCCTCTTTGTCAACTTTTCTCTCTCTGCTCAAGGTTTACCCTTTTCTGTCTCTTTTCTCTGTGTCTACCTTTTTCTCTTTCACTCTTGACGAGTGTTTGATACGAGTGAATGACGAGTGTTTGAAATCAGTGAATGGCGAGTGTTTGATGTAATGGAATTGCGAGTGTTTGATGTAAGTGAAGGACAAATGATTGATGTTAGTGAAATGTTTGGCTTGGTTCGTTTTCTATCCTGCAAGTATTTAGACTGTAAGTATACACTTTTGTTCCTGACTGCTTCTGACTTCTATAATAGTGAGTTATACCCCGACTCTCGTCCTTCTATCTTCTATCAGGTATTGTTTCTAGAGCTTTCAATGTCATGTCTACGCTACACTTGACATTCGTAATGCAAGTGTCAGAGACGTGGCGTGCCGGGGCACACTTGAAAGTCTATAAGATTTCGTGACTACAGCTATAAAACGGCGTAGCTTTGTATTTTAAATTGTTGATGTCTTCTCTGTGCCAATTTCTAAAAACACAAACATCCGACGGCCAAATTTAGATTCGCAAGGGACTGGACGGCCAATCAATCAATCATCTCAGCGATCATTGGCCCTTTGTTCTACTTCCAACTCATGACATAATAACGGAAGATCGGTAATTGTTAAATATCGTAGCATTGTTAAACTCATATCAAATTATGAAGCTTCGTGAAAATGAACATTTTCTTAACTGACATCAATGAACAATAAAGACAAATGCTACACAAAAAGTTTTTTTCTTCTAAATTCTGAATCTACTATTGCCCAAATTATGAATTCAAACGCGGATCGATAACTGCTATATGGTTGATTGATTTTGGTTGGCTCTTGTAGACAAATGACGAGGATGTCACATGACTTTGTTTAGTCCTCTGTTGTGATTTGTCGTTACGGGCAATTAAAGCCTTAGACCCCCGGTATCCATTTATTGATCATAACGTTGCAGGCATGGCTGCACCTAATGTCACAGATTGATTAAGCCACATTTGACAATTTTTTATGGACCTATTTCTAAACGATATTAAAAATCAATAGCAAGGAATTCTTCACCCTGTATATGACTCAGCGGCATTATTCCAGAAAATATAGGAAATAGATAGTTTTCCAATAATGTAGAAAGATGGTTTCGAAATAGGTAATTTTTATTCTAACAGCTTCCCTGAGTGATTCGCTTTTGTGGGAATAGAAAATAATGATGTGGAGTCCATAGCTTTGCTCTAACCCCGGGAAACCTGAAAGATTATGGCTCTGTCCCCGCCACACGAGGAGCATATATACCCGGCGACGTTGTGCAATGTTCAGTCCGTTGGGCAAATATTCATGATAAGTTCTGCTGGCTTGTAACAGTCACCGAGTGCTACATCGATATTTGATAGGGCAGGCATTTGGATGATGATTCTCTGGCGGTAGTGAAGTGATGTGATCAGCACAAAGTGAACCCAAGTCACCGGAGAGGTCGCTGCAACCACGATGGGAGTTGTTGTTTCTAATGCCCGCAATGAGTACGTTCACTCTTTTGTGCGGCCTGCAAATGATGTTAAGTGGCAGGTTCCAAACTGTTTCCTCACATTCTAATCGTACTGATGAAAGTGGACCAAGATCCTCCATGCACCTATCTTATGCATGGTTTCATCTCCGTGACGCTCACTACTACGGGGATCACGTCGATTCACATCTCGTCAGCCAGACTGCATTGAAAACAGTATGTTCCAGGGAACTCTGTAAGGAAGAGAGATATTGGTCTTGGTCAGTAAAGTGTGCCTGATCCGACGGGTCGTCTTGGTCAGTATATTGTTTACTGATCTCGTCGGGCCGTCTTGGTCAGTATATTGTTTACTGATCTCGTCGGGCCGTCTTGGTCAGTATATTGTTTACTGATCTCGTCGGGCCGTCTTGGTCAGTATATTGTGCCTGATACCGACGGGTCGTCTTGGTCAATATATTGTGCCTGATACCGACGGGTCGTCTTGGTCAGTATATTGTGCCTGATACCGACGGATCGTCTTGGTCAGTATATTGTGCCTGATACCGACGGGTCGTCTTGGTCAGTATATTGTGCCTGATACCGACGGGTCGTCTTGGTCAGTATATTGTGCCTGATACCGACGGGTCGTCTTGGTCAGTATATTGTGCCTGATACCGACGGGTCGTCTTGGTCAGTATATTGTGCCTGATACCGATGGGTCGTCTTGGTCAGTATATTGTGCCTGATACCGACGGGTCGTCTTGGTCAGTATATTGTGCCTGATCCGAGGCAACGTCCTGGTGAGTATGTTGTACTGGCCAGACTTTTGTGTCAGTTGCCTATCGCGCTATGACAAAACACGATTAACTCAGACAAGCTTGGCTTCATCTTTGAGACAAGCACAATACTAGTGGCTCGCTCGCCCGGGGAGGGATACAGTATTATGTGTGCGACGGATCCCTTTGGCCCTGGCGATTTCCAGTAGCTGAAAACCACGCTGAAAGATAAGGTGTATCGTAACAGGCCAGCGAATCTTATGAAACTACAAGAAAATATTTGGCAGGAAGTTAAGTCTGTGCATCCTGATGTAACACAGAGAAGAGTGTGCAGACATGACTTGATTGCAAATTGTGACCACTTAGTACATTTTCTATTAGCACATTATGATTCCTACACATCAACGTATGCCCATGTCAAATTCAATTGAGCTACGTTCATTGATTTCAAAGTAATAAGAGAAAACAACGAGTAGGGCACTCTGTATATCTGTCTACTAGTCTGTCTGTCCTTCTGTCTCTCTGCCTGCAAATCGATCAGTCAATATATATATATGTCTACTACCATGTCTGTCTGTCCTTCTGTCTCTCTGCCTGCAAATCGATCAGTCAATATATATATATGTCTACTACCATGTCTGTCTTTCTAACTATATGTCTGTATCCCTGCCCCAACCCCCACCCCTCTCTCTCTCTATCTAATAGAAGACCTTATTAACCTCTCATGTTTTTCTCTCTCACGTTCAATCTTCACAGAAGGGAAAAGAAAGAAGCCGCCATGTTGGCTCTGACGGAGAAGTTAGGAGTAATCGAGCTTGAGGGACAAAACAATGTCAAGATCTGGACGTTTCTTCTCAACGGGGAGCCTACAAGTGTTGTTATCCGTGAGTCACTCCTTTCGGCTATTCCCAGAATATGTCCTGTTTTATGGTCAGCACCAAATATCATTTGGTATTTGTGTCTCAATTCACTCCAAACAGAGTTCCAAGGGTTCCAATCGAACGTACTTAACAGTTGATGACTGAAATGGACATTCCATTTCGGGTTGAGGGTCGATATAATTTTAATCTTGCTAATTTCTAAGAACTGATAAGAAAATATGAACACACGTAACGAAAATACAATGCGAAAAATGCAACTCTAATTTTAGTACAGCAACTCTATACCCGTGGAATTTTCGATATTAAAGTGCATTTATAAACCTATGGCCCACCATAACCATTCATTGGTCATTAAAAACGTTTAAAAACATGACCACAGAACGGAGAGAGTATTGTTAGTCCATTCATCCCGCAAATGTATCAACCACAGAACGTTATAGCTTGGAGCTTTGCTCTAGAAGTTCAATAAAGACAATGGATTTAAGAGTATTGCACCCTACTGCTGCAAGATTCAGAAATATAAAGTGGTCTGTATAGATTTCATATTGTGAAATACGAATCCAGTTGTGGCGAAGTATTGACGTTGGTTGATTCATTTTCGAGTCAATAACGAATCTACGATAAACATTGAAAGATGGCCTTTGATAAAATACAAAGTGAGGACCAGGGATCATTTTGAAGGGGAGGGTTTTCTCTCATATTTCAAAACAAGTCCAAATCGATCATAAATATTTGACAGGAGTGGTTTCTACGCTAGAGTCCGTGGAGTGTCACCAAGGATACAAGAACAAACGCAACTAAATTGGATTGTCACTAGACTATTAACGTATAAAAACAATTCACTATTATTGAGATGTGTTCCACAAAGATTGTGTCGATCCATGATGTCAATTCGTATAGCCAGTCTGTCTTTAATACATTCAAAATATTTATTGGGGACAGTCTGCGGCTATAAGAATTAACAATCAAGTGGGGTAATTGAAACCGATATAAAGTGGGGTGTGGCAAGGTTGTCTTTTGTTCTCTGATCTGTTCCCTCTCTACAGCGAGTTTATCTTGAGAGACATAAAGACAATGCCAGGAATATCAAATGGCGGACAGAATATTACCAATCTAGGATATGTTGATGATATTGTATTGATAGCCCTGGATGAAACCGACTTGCAGGAGATGATAAACATAGTAGTTCAGCAAAGTCAAAAACAAAGGCCTCAGCTTAAATAAAAAGAAATCGGAGGTGAGGGTAGTGACTAAGAAACCATACTTTCCAAAAATGCTGCGTCAAAGCGAAGGAGAACGAATTGAGACAAGTTAACACGTTTAAATACCTGGGCACATAAATAACTTAAGATGGGATATGTAATTAGAAAATAAAATGCAGAATAGCCCAAGCAAATTCGGTCTTCTAGACCATGAAGGAATATTGTGCAGCAAAACTCTGTCCCTGGAACTGAGAAAGAGATTCCTTGGATGCTACGTAGAACCAGTACTGAAATATGGCAGTGAATCATAGACAATCAGCAAGAAAGAGCATAGATCTTTAGAAATAACGGAGATGTGGTTTTACAGAAGAACGCTGCAGATCTAATGGACTGTAAGGGAGACTAATGATACTCGAAGGGGGACAAACACAAAGACAACTTATTGCAAGGATCAAAACAAGGCAGTTATCTTTTTCGGGCATGTTATGAGAAGAGGCGGCTTGGAGCACGTTGTGACAAGGGGAAATATAGCAGGAAAGAGAGACAGAGGAAGGCCGAGAGAGAAGATAGTGGACAGCCTGAGAAAATGGTATAGGCGACAATCAACAACAGAATTGCTAAATTACAAAAGTGGCTACGAAAGAGCCAGTTTGTGATCTATAATAAGATGTTCCATTGTACATACCCTTCCATGCACTTTACAATACAATGTCTTTTACTTAATGACGGCCTCTCGTATAAACTATCTCGCATGTTCAGTTTGAGAATATGGAATAACCGTAAACAACATTCGAAACTGCGCCAACAAGCAAAAACATATCTTCGTCTTCTTTTCGTTTGTTTCTCTTTCCGTTTCAGGTTATGCAGAGGTTTCCTGACAAGGCCCTAGTATATGCTTCGTACATTGGGAGCTGTACTATTATTTTTCTATCTATCTTTTGTGTGGTCGGCCCTTGGCTTTGTATTCATTGTATCTACATACCGATGCTTTGTGAGGAATACTATCTAGTGTTTGGCGCGTCACGTGGCTCAACCATTTGGTTTGCTGTCTCTTGATGAGGTCTAGCACTGGTACTGTACCTAATTGTTTCCTAATATCTTCGTTTCGGAGTTTTTACATTCTTGTTTTTCCAAACATTCTGCGCAGGCATTTCATCTCTGTTGTTAAGATATTTCTGTTCTTTCTTTGTTAATGTCCAATTCTGGCACTGATATCACAATGTGGGTAGAAATATTGTGTTATGCAGTGTTCTTTTTGTATGCATTGTAACGTGTTTACATAGTGATATCGGGAACAGCATATCACCATGCACTTAATGTTACCTTCACAATATATGAAAACACTTCGGATCAGGCACATACATGCATAATAAGTGAGGGTGTTAAAAGCCTTTGGATTTGTTATAAAGCTTCTGGGCAGAACTGAGCAGTGTTTGATGAATGCAAACAAAAATGATTCAAGAACAAAGACCGACCTTTCAAATGGGTTTCCTGTAATGTGCTGCTCAAGGGAAAGGTATCTTATATAGTCTATAACATACGCATTTATTTGGATAATGCTACACACAGAAGTACATCGAAGGCCCGTCATGCATCCGTCCTTCTACTAGTACAACTTGGCATTGGTTGGTCCCTCTACTAGTACAACTTGGCATTGGTTGGTCCCTCTACTAGTACAACTTGGCATTGGTTGGTCCCTCTACTAGTACAACTTGGCATTCGTCCGTCCCTCTACTAGTACAACTTGGCATTCGTCCGGCCCTCTACTAGTACAACTTGGCATTCGTCCGTCCCTCTACTAGTACAACTTGGCATTCGTCCGGCTATCTACTAGTACAACTTGGCATTCGTCCGGCCCTCTACTAGTACAACTTGGCATTCGTCCGTTCCTCTACTAGCACAACTTGGCATTCGTCCGGCCCTCTACTAGTACAACTTGGCATTCGTCCGTCCCTCTACTAGTACAACTTGGCATTCGTCCGTCCTTCTACTAGTACAACTTGGCATTCGTCCGTCCCTCTACTACTACAACTTGGCATTCATCCAACTTGTTAGAATAAAATTCGACTCGGCATCCGTACGTTTACCCGTACTTCGGACGTACACGTGGTCCGTGACGATCAAAGAGTTTTATTAGAATGTCAAAAAATTAATTAATGTAAGTAGCATGTTCTTTACAGAACGCCGCTTCTTACAGCCGTCAACCTATTTGGCTGTTATAAGTCTCTTGGCAGGTGTGCGATACGGTAGGTTGCCATTACTTTCCTGTTTCCAAGTAGCAATTTCACAATACACAAAATTTAGCGTCTACTAAACTAGACACTGTGGGATTGTCTCAGCGAGCTTGTGAATGTATTTAATCTTTAACTTAACTTAACTAAACTTAACTTAATGTCTTTAAACTGGTTTAGAAGACTCATCCTAGTCTGTATACAACCAGTTGCATTTACATTACCCTGCTCTAAAAGCTATGTGCATCTAATCTATTTTAAAATAGATTAACTGGTCATGCCTCCACTACCTCCTGGGGCAATGCATTCCAAGCATTCACCACTCTCTTACTAAAAAAATATTTTCTAATGTACAAGCTGGACCTTTCTTTAGTTAATTTCTAACTGTGCGCTCTTGTTCTTGTAGGTATTTGCATTTTAAAAAACTTGTTATAGTCTAATTTAACCTTTCCTGTGATTATCTTATAAACTTGTATTAAGTCATCTCTAATTCGTCTCTCTTCTAGACACTGTAGGCCGGGTTTTCTAAGTCTTTCCTCATAACTCTAATTCTGGAACCCCACTATCAGCTTTGTCGCTCTTATTTGTAAACTTTCCAGCATGTTTATAATATCCCCTCTACGATAAGGACTCCACACCTGTACACAATACTTCAATCTAGGTCTAACTAATGCTTTATACAGTTTGACAATCACATCCTAACTTATATGTTTAATATTTCTTTTTGATCATACCTAACATTGCATTTGGCTAATTCACTGCTACCTGGACTTGCTCACTCACTTTACCTGTATGCTCTCCTAACCCATAGGTCCCTTTCCTTATCTATCATTCTAATATTGTTCTCGCTCATTCTGTAATTATGTTCCATATTGGATCTACCCATGTGGATGACTGTACATTTATCTACAAGGAGGCTCACCGTTCTCTCTCTTCTCTACCTCACTCTGTTTCATTTGACTCTGCCCTACAGTCACACTCTTACACAACTTTCACACGCGCCCTCGTGGTGAGGCCCTTCCATTGCACTTTGGTTGGGCTAGCTTCTGAGGGCGCACAAACCTAGTATAGGTACATACAGACGCACACATTCATCCAAACACTGGTTTATGCGTCCTGATATCGTCCAATGGACTACGGTCTGGGGTGGAAAATGGCGCGCCTCCGCCAGTAGAAACTAGTGAGGCAAACATCTAAGCAACAACAACAAAAAACATTTATCTACATTAAACTCCATTAGCCAGCTCACAGGCCCGTCTCGAATTTCATCTAAATTCGACCTCAATATATCCACCTGCTATAGATGAGACACTCCCTACATAGTTTTGGGTCGTCCGCAATATTTACAATCATGGATCCTATATCAATGTCCAAATCGTTTATATATCTAGAACAAAATTGGTCCCAAAATAATAATAGAACATAAAGATGAAATTTATCCTAAAATTAATTGAACACGTGGAAGCATGTTGAGAAAGCATGCGGTGGATACGGGAAGGGTCTTCAGATATTCTCGGTAGTTCTCGATACGTCCCTATTTTTATCGGTCAGTCTGACATTGAACCTTGTTCACTAATTTATATAAGCTCTGTGGAAAGTTGTTATTTGATTGCTATGATTTATTGCTTAGATATTTCCACTGCAATCATGGGTCCTAAAAAGATTAGTGATTGAACTAAGTCTAAAATAAAGCAGCTAGAACAACAACAGAAAACAAGCTAAAAGAGGAATGTATTTCATGTAGAGAAGTAAACCCCAAGCGTAAAAAGTAGATAACCAGATTTATAGTTACACTTAAAGTAAAGTAGCCTATATCATTATTGCAGTATGGGTGTCAGGTGTTAGCGATCTCATATCTCAAAGGATCGGCTATATGAGGGCTGTAGTCATCTCCTCTTTCTCGCCGCTTTTACTTCCCGGACTGAACCGGTACCCATTTAAGGCTGGGTCGGCCCGGGAGCTATTGCGGTCTAAAAAAAACATTTCCGCCTTAACTGGGGAATGAACCCAGGACGACTCAGATGCGAAGCCAGCACGCTAAGCACTGCGCTACGCGGCTCCCTTACATGTAAAAGAGCTAAAAATAAAGCATGAAAAAAATATAGACAGGCAGTTAGATCAAAATAAACATATTTAAAATATTTGGACAAGCAAAACATAGTTAAGAAAGTGAATAAAGCAGCAACAATAGACTTCGGAAAAAACTTGTGCTCAAAGGATCAAAACTGATTGTAAAAGCTTCTTTCCTTACGTTAGAAATAAACAAAGAACGAAAAAGAAAGTAGGCCCTATCATAGATAGCAAAGGAAAAATAATAAGTGAGAATAGGGAGGCATCTAATCTGCTCAATGAGTACTTTAACACAATAGAAGACTGCTCCAAGATACCAGAGTCTATAGATATGTTCCAAAGAGATACAGAGGGATTAAGATCAATCTGTATTACAGAGGAAATTGTTTTTAAAAAATTGGAGGGGTTGAAAGTGGATAAATTTCCAGGGCAAGATGGTATTCATCGAAAATTGCTGTTTGAAATTAGATACCAACTAGCAAAACCATTGGCTATATTATGTTCTCAATCACTTGCAGTCATTTGTTCCAGGTGATTGGAAAGATGCAGGAGTGATCTCCTTTTTAAAACAATGAAAAAAAAATCATACTCAGCAAATTTCAGACCGGTGAGTTTAACGAGCATAATCTGAAAATTGTTAGAAGCAATATTCAAAGAAAACATTGTAATGCATTTAAACAAGTTCAATCTAATCAGAAATAGTCAGCATGGGTATACTAGAGGGAGACCGTGCTTAACAAATCTATTAGAACTCATGGAGGAGATTACTAAAATGAAAGATAAAGGGGAACCAATATATCTTATTTGTCTTGATTTTGCAAAAGCCTTTGATAGAGTACCTCATCAGATATTATTTAGAAAGTTAAAATCAGATGGAATAGGTGGGGAAGTTGCCAAATGGATTGAAAATTGGTTAACGGGAAGAAGGCAGATGGTGGGCCTAAGTAAGGAGTACTCTGAGTGGTGTGAAGTAAAGAGTGGATTCTCGCATGGCTCAGTTTTTGGAACCAATTTTGTTCTTGTTATATATAAACGATTTGCACATTAATATGCAGTAGTGTTTCATCTAAAGCGGAAATGGATATACTGAAGTCTGATTTAGATAAAATTTGAGAATGGTCTGCGAGCTGGCAAATGGAGTTTAATGTAGATAAATGTAGTAATCCAAATGGGTAGATCAAATATGGAACAAAGTTACAGAATGGGAGAGAACAATATTAGAAAGATAGAAAAGGAAAGGGACTTAAGGGCTATAATAGATCAAACAGCTAAAGTAAACAAGCCCAGGTAGCAGTGAAAAAGGCAAATGCAATGTTCGGTATGATAAAAAGAAATATTAAACATAGAAGCAAGGAAGTGATAGTCAAACTGTATAAAGCATTAGTGAGGCCTAGATTTGAGTCCTGTGTAAATGTGTGAATTCCTTATCGTAGAGTGGATATAAATATGCTGGAAAGGATACAAAAAAGATCGACAAAGCTGATAGTGGTATTCCAGAGTCACAGTTATGAGGACAGATTCCGAAAAACCGGCCTACGGTGTCTAGAAAAGAGAAGAATTCGAGGTGATTTAATACTGGTTTATATGATAGTCAAAGGAACTGATAAATTAGACTATGGCAAGTATTTCAAAATACAATGCAGGAAGTGTATGGTCACACAAGTGTGGCGAACGTAAGTTCCGGCGACGGTCCAACTGAAATCCTGCTTCAATTTAGGCGTCTTCTGGCGCAACAATATGTCCCTGACCTGGTCTCAAAAGATTTTTCGTTAACTCACGTCCTTATTTAAACATCGTTGTCCAGTTCTTCACTGTTGTCTTCGAAACACTTTTTTCACCATACACTACCTGCACTCTGCGATAAATGTCACCTGGTCAACATCTTTCAGCTGTTAGAAACCGAATCACCGCTTGCTGATCCACTATGGACGGATTCCGTATCACACCCGCCATGTTTTCAACGGTCTGCTGAGGAAACTACTAGTCGGATGATAATGACGTGACGGTTGGTATGTGCTGTTTACATAAGAAATTACGTCATCATGCGCATCGTACGTATGTTCACTTGTAGCAGTTAGTTCAGGTTTCATTTGAACACGCCTAATACAATGCGCTCTCAACCATTTTAAGAATTTTAGCCGCGTTCACGTGTAACACTAAGTGCTAGAATACCATGCAATCTAATGGGTTTACTTTTTGAAAAACACAACATTTTTAAAACACTCACTGGGTTAATGACATCACTGAGCTTGAAAGCCACTCAGAAGTTCAGTGATGTCCAAGAAGAAGTCGCTTGTAGCTACACATAAAAAGTCTTGTAGATGTTAATCAGCTAATTGTGACCCTGCTTTGTTATTGAGGTATTTCATAAGTGAGAAAGCTTTTTCGCACAAGTAGGTCGTCCCAAACACAGCCAGACATTAGAGAGAGACACTCCGCAGTATTTAGAACCTTTTTGTATCTTCTGCTCCCTAAAATGTTATGGATTTCTCCTTTTTTTTAAAAATATGTCAGCGCTAAGGAGGACTGAAGATCTATCAATTCAAGTACCCACGATGCAACGCAACGCTGACCAGCATCGGCGAAACCCCCGAATCAAGTTAGCAGTGCAAAATGTTTCAGAACATTGAGCGGTAAATGCGTTTACTGGCAGCAGACGCGCAACTTAACAACTTTCAGGCGCCTAAAATATAATGGATGTTTGTTTAGGTTTGCAAATAAAAGTTGAAAAGCTGGCATGACTTGCACCAAAGGTCACTAAAAGATCCCAATGGTGTGCTTGCGAGCACCAGGTTGAGAGCGCCTGTTTGATACAAATCGTAGAATAGAATCCACGATACCATAGCTCCAGAATGATAATAGCTATGTTTTTGTTAATTGAAGAAACAACTTTAACAGCTACTGTCGTCACATGGGATGGAAATAACATTCTATTGGAATAATAATTGCATTATCTGGACGGGATTGATTAATTGGCTCTAGACAGAAATGAGGAAATAATTGTTTGAGATATGCAGAAAATATGAGAAAGGATTTAGCGAGTCAAGTACAACACTGTGCGTGTTATGCTTGGAAGCTTTCCAGGCACCGTGGGCATACGGTTCAGGACAGTATGATCTCGCTTTGGATAAAGTGTTTGATGAACAATGCGTGAGTCGGCCCAAAATGTGGCAAAGAATAGTAACCCGCCAGGTATGTTGATTGAAGAGGGTTGGTATGGGGTTGGCAACGTCATCCTGTAGAAATTGTAAGCCCCAGCACATTCAAGAGAAAGGAAAGGTAAAGGTCAGTCACATAGCGATAATTGCCCTCGGGGATGAAGTTAACTCTTCATGGACTAAGCAGCAGCTTATTTGAGGTGGGGTGGCCAACTCTCTTTATTGCTGGTCATACCTTCCCAAACTCATGTGTCAGGTACCCATTTATAGCTGGGTGTACTGGAGGAGCTGTCGTACCAGGAACTAACCATGCCCTGAATTTTGTTTCTGTCCGTCCGTGATTTCGAATCCCGGCGCGCTGTAATCCCAGTCTTTGCAAGCCACTGTCGACTAGGCTACACGCTGCACCAACAGATATGGATAGATCAATGTTTTGTGGCTTGGCAAGTATTTGTTAAAGACCTATGCTCCACAGGAAGGCGAAAAAAGGTGTTGATCGATTGATTTAACCGAAAATGCAACAGGGAATGAAATGACAACAGCCAGTGGACGCATAGCTGGCTGCATCCAGCAGAGAAGTGAGTCATAGCATCATTTGGCCTACAAGCGACGGCTCTGGACTCAGCCTGCAACCCCGCAGCATTTCTGAGAGATTAGGGACCAAACAAGGAAGGCAAACCGAACTCCCAAAATGTCGTGTTGTAATTGGATGTGTCGGACCCAAATGGACAGATTTCGCATCCTCGTTGTAAACTGTAGCTGTTCATCGATCACGGATGATGAATACCTTTTATCGTTTCGTTCAATCAGTCATGTTAGTTGAGTATTCTGTGAGCCTGGGTTGTGGATGGGTGCAAAGAGGGCTGATGAGTCCAGTATGAGATCTGCATAATTGAAGGCATGAAACTATGATAGTTCACGGACTATTCTAGTCTGTCTTCATTGTTCTGCTACAGTCTTACGCACATCAGCTATTGCCTTGTGCCTTTCCGCAGCAGAATATGCAGCCCCAGTCTTGAAAATCTCCGCCCATGCAAAACAAGTTGATACAGCAATGAACGAGATGGGCAGGATAGTGTCGGGGTGCCTTAAACCCACCCCCACAAACAAAATATATCCCTTAATTGCCATTGCGCCACCTGCTATAAGAAGAGGTGTATCTGCGGATATCGAACGAGGGAGCCAGGAAAATGACCCTAGACACCCGATGGTTGGCTATCAGGAACAAGCCACGAGACTTAAATCAAGACACAGTTTCTTAAAATCGACAGAGACCATCCAGACAAGCCCGGAAGGTCGACGCATCGAGAGGTGGAGCGAAACAATGCAGGATCCATGGATAGAGCTCAAGGAAGAGGCTGCGCCTGGACACCACCTGCTCTACGCTGTATGGAAGGCAATGAACAGACTTCGAATTAGTGTGTCAATATGCAGAGTGAACTTGAAGAAATGGGGATACTCAGATGCCGACACATGTGAATGCTGCGCAGTTAAATGACCAAGATCATCTGATGACCTGCTCCAACCTCCCTGAAACCTGTGATGGAGGCGAACGACAAGGCAGTCAAAGTTGCTGAATACTGGACGGATGCTGTGTGACATGATGTTTGGACACGGAAAGTTAAGTTAGTAAGTGATGCAGTCTTTTTGGAAGCCTCGCATGATGCTGCTCTTCTGATGAGAGCTGTGCGGCAGATTCCACGGTCTTGTGTTGCATCTTCTCATGTTTCGTGGCTTGCATAAGCCTTTAGAAACATTTTAAGCGTTTCTCTAAAGCGTTTTTTGGTCTTCCCCACCACCACTCCCCACCCTACCCATACTGGGAGCGTTTGTTCTTTTGCATCGAGGAGTGCTATGGTACTGGGATCTCCCTAGTGATTAGCTTACTGAGGCGTCTTGCATTGCACTACAGCTAGGAGGATTCAGATCTACCTTGTCCAGTATGTCTCTGGATGTGAGGAGTGGCTTTCTAGCCTATAACCAAATAAAGTCATCGAGAGTGGACCACCGAATGGTCCGCCGCGGTTTGGGCATTACATACAAGAATAGAACCACTGCCCCACAAATAGCATGTCGTAAGAGGCAACTAGCTGTGTGACATTGCATAACACCGGCTATGGTTAGGTGGTTTGTTTAGAGCAGCATAGATGGACCCTAACAGGCTGCGTATCTACTTTGCTCTAGTGTTTGAGTCTATTAAGACGGACTCGCACATCGTTTAACCACCCTCAAAGAAACTAGTTGTATACAGACTCTACATAGTCTTCTACACCAGTATAAAGACGTTAAGCTATGTCATCCCAAGTTCAATCCTAACACGACAGACTCCCCGCATTAGGGACACACATATTAGGAGTCGGTGGCGGGGGTCATCGTAAGTTCTGTTCTTTTGGGAGACTCTCTTTCCCTGTGCCTCGGCAATGATGTTTCGCTCTGTGACCTCAGCACCGTATGTGATACTAGTGCACCAGGTCAAACATTTCTCACAAGAGGTGACAACAATGCTTAAGCTTTCCAGACACATTTTAAATGAGTCTCTGTAGTATTTTTTTCAGTCCCTCTGATGAGCGTCTCTCAGTTCTGAACTCACCGTATAGCAGCTTCTTGGGAAAACGCTGATCAGGTATGCGAACTTCTTCTTCTTCGTACGCAGTCAGACAGTAACCATTATTTTTTTCGAAAAAGGCAGCGGTCATCCTGAGGCTGTCGACACTGCCATAGAGCTTGTCTAGTGTTGCCACTGGTGATGGCCACATCTGCTCTCTCTGATCCTCGTATGTCGGGCAGTTTTGCAGCAAATGCTCAGCGGTTTTTTTCCCGGTACCACACGGGCATTCGTCGGTGCCACCTATCTTCAATTTGTAGAATAGGTGGTACCTCAGTCTATTGTGGCCAGTGCGAAGTCTGAAGACCACGACCTGCTCTCTTCTGTTAAACTGGTAATAGGCATCGTTTTTTGTGTAGCCAGTATGTTCGGTTTCCCATTTGGTCATGTATCCATCTCTGATAAGCCGTTTTGACTCTTGTATGTCATACTAGTATCTGGTTGTGGTAGTCTTGCACCTTCTTTTGCCAGTCTGTCTGCCTCCTCATTGCCTTGGATGTTGCAGTGAGATGGAAACCACTGCACAACTACCCTTTTTGGTGCGGACTGCAGGCATAGTTGACAGAGTACTGCTCTTAAATCATTAAGTTCAGTATTTTTCTGGCTTTTTAGTGCTGTGACTACGGCCAGAGCATCTGTAAGCAGGACTATGTGGCTTTCATTCCTTTTATCTGTCACCATTTCTTCCACTTCCGCCCTCAGTGCCTCTGCCTCCGCTCTGAAATTGCTTGTGTATTTTCCAGTAGCGAATGACAGTGTTATTTTTCTGCCATTTGGTAGGTTCAGAAATGCTCCTGCCCCTCCGTTCTGTGTTGTGTTTGTTACAGAACCGTCGGTGTATGCATGGGTCCAGTGTATGCGAACAATATATACCATCCTACAACATTTTGCAGACGCGTATGTATCCTCAACTTCTATGACCTGCTAACAATTTCAGAGTTCGATACTTTGCCGATGTCACCTAATCATGAGACAGACAGTTTATGTGGAAACGATTTAACTATCGGGTATGTCTGCTATACACTATCCATCCAAGTAAGCCGTATACAGTTTAAAATACCTACTGCCGACAGCCTTCGGCTACCTGGAAACGGACATTAACATTAACAGCATGTCTGTTTGAATACAAGTATTCCAAGTATCCAACTACACTGTCCATGTTTTGCATAGACGAACTATATGGTGACGTGAAACGATAGAGGCAGCCAGCCAATTTATAACGGAAATGCCCATAAGCAGGAGGTTTACTCTTTTGTGCACATTGAAAAGGACGTTCAGTATATTTTGTCTGATCCTGACTAACATGTCTGATCAGTATATTTTGCCTGACCCTAACTAACATGTCTGATCAGTATATTTTGCCTGACCCTAACTAACATGTCTGATCAGTATATTTTGCCTGACCCTAACTAACATGTCTGATCAGTATATTTTGCCTGACCAGACCTTACTCTTCCTCCCCATAACGGAAATAGATGGCATCATTTGAGACTGATAGAAGAAGCATCAGAAGTCACTTACATTTTGTTTATTTATTCAACACTATTGCTTTCTCCTTTCTTACAGATCGCGACTCACTTGAAGTGGCTTGTAACGGCGAGGTTGTGCAGTCAAATGTAAGTAAGAGAAATGTCTGAATGTTTAGAGCACCAACACAATGATAAAAGTAAAAGTCTTGAGAGCCTGTGTTCTTCCTGTGGCAGCTAATGGCTGTGAATCATGGACGATTACCAAAACTTTCAGACAAAGAATCGAATCCTTCGAGTCAAAATGTTACAGAAAGATCCTCATAATACCCTGGACAGAGAAAAAGACAAATGTAGACATTCGGCAAGAGTTGACCATAGAGGAGAACTGATTCATCAATTCCATTTTGACTAGAAAATGCAAATACTTTGGTCACATCAAGAGACACAACGGTCTTGACAGAACAGTCTTGGAAGGTATGGTGCCAGGCAAAAGAGGAAGGGGTAGACCAAGAAAACGATGGCACCAAGATATACAGGAATGCCTGGGTATGACTGTGGCGGAGGTTGGTGTTTTGGCAAGGAAACGAGCTTCTTTCAGACAGACTGTAATTGGAGCGACGTTCTATAAAGGACATGCTACATGATGATGTTTCAATAAGCGAATAGAAGACCTTCCAGCGCATAGAATTGGTAGATTGTGGTCCTCTTGACTAGCGAGTTGCGAGGCATCTCAGTAAGCTGACCACTCTTGGAATTACAGTATCATTGGGATCAAGATGCTGAGCAGCGCATGAGCTTCAGTGGTCAGCGACCCATAGCTGACTGCTAGCATCAGGGCCAGCGAAACAAAGCTGCCAAGACCCTTCTACACCTCCACGCGGTGATCCTGGATAACAGGCTGCAGCAGGACAGACTGGCTAAGGATAAAGGATCGAAAAGGGAATGCTAACCCGGTACACAAAAAATGCTTGCTGAAGTCGGATGTGTTGGACCGAAAGGTGCAAATACCGCAGTCAAGCTGTAAACTACGACACAACGCATTCCGTTCTCTGGACTACATTCTGCTACTTAAGCCCTTTTATAGTTTGGTAGCGGGAGATTGAGAACGAACGAAGAAGAAGAAGAACAGTATCATTATCCCCCTTGCTGGCCAGACTGTTTTGAGACAGCCTGCTCCTGGAGTCCGACTTCTACTTCTTCGTCATTCACTCTCAAATATTCTCATTTACTTCCCTGATAAATTCGACTGTTCTTCTTATAATTTTTTCGTCATCTTAAAGTTTATTTCTCAATTGGATTGGGGAGGGCCATGTAATTATTCTGCTCTTCTCACGGAGTCGGCAGACCTGTAGTTCATGTCCCACCCTGTGTTTGTTTTATTAACATAGGCGCAGGATTGTGAGTTCAATTTTTCATTTGTTGAACAGACGATTTTTCCCTCTGCAGTGACCCGTTCGCAGTCTGAATATTGCCACTTGATCTCTTCTTGGCAAAAAGAAGAATGCTTGTGATAGATCAGATCCTGAATGTTCTTTTTGCAATTTGACTTTGAAGTTAAATTGTATCATATTCATTTCTTGACAATTTCCTGCAAAACTGCCCGACATACGAGGATCAGAGAGAGCAGATGTGGCCATCACCAGTATCAACACTAGACAAGCTCTATGGCAGTGTCGACAGCCTCAGGATGACGGCTGCTTTTTTCGAAAACATTAAGGTTGATGTCTGACTGCGTACGATGAAGAAGAAGAAGAAGATTTATTGACATGTAGCTCTGTCGTCAGTTTGGGGTTTAGTCCCTCTTTTGTCAGTCTATCTGCCACCTTATTTACCTGTATCGTACAGTGTTCAGGGTTCCACCGAATTTTCACTTGTATTAATTTGTGCCTCAGTCCAAAGAATTGTTTTATGGTTTCTGAGGGTCATTATGACTGCCAGAGAATCTGTAAGAAAAACTATCTTGTCTCTGACGTGGATCTTGTTTTCCACAATGGCTATTACTGCTATTTTTAGTACTATGAGAAAATGAGGTGAGGCCTGAACCATTATGTTCCATCTGACCCATTGGTTGCTTTCCCAAAAAACGAGACTGGTGAAATACGATAACATAAATAAGAATGATAACATATCAAATTATTACTAAAATATATCCGTTTCTAATATATATTCCATAGAGCGACTTCTGCCACTGTGGGGCTGTCATTGACTTCAAAGTCAGGAGCAGAAATGCTCAAATTACCAGCAGCCAAGGCTCCAAACCACGTGACGGCCTGACCTATGCACTGACCATTGAAGGATGTCTAGTGCCAGATGTCTATGGAGACAACGAAAACGATGGACAAATTTGATCCACAAGGAGCGAAAACAACCTTTGCATGTGTATATGTAGTTAGTCAAAGCAAAAGAACAACAAAAAAACAATTAAAAAGCACAACAAAATTACATGCTTTTTCTTTTTACAAATCTCTTTTCTCAATTTTAAATATTGAATGAGCTTAACTTTACTTTGGTTTGTTAAATGCTAGACAGGATTGTTGTGCTTGCGAATGTCTACAACGAGTATGTTTACTCCTTTGTGCGCCCTGAAAAGGACGTTAAGTGGTTGGTTGCAGTTTCTTTCCTCACATCCCGATCGTGCTGATGAAGGTGGAGCGGGGTCCTCTAGGCGGTAGTGCCATGCTTGGCTTCATCTGCGTGTCGCTAAATACTACGGGGATTACGTGGATACCTCACCCCGTTATCCAGGCTGCCATGAAAACAGCCCGTTTCCAGGGAGGGCTACGAGGAAGCCGAGTTGAGAGTCTTGGCCAGCATATTTTGCCTGACCTTGACTAACATGTCTGATCAGTATGTTGTGCCTGACCTTGACTAACATGTCTGATCAGTATGTTGTGCCTGACCTTGACTAATATGTCTGATCAGTATGTTGTGCCTGACCAGACGTTAATCTTCCTCTCCGCTAGACAGAGTACAAGGGATTGGCCGGGAAAAGCCGTTCATTGTTTAAAACAATTTTAGCTAAGTAAGCAAGGCCCACAAATTAGTGTACAATTTGCGCATAGATATAGATCGAGCGTATGCGCACCACATATAGAATTATGTCATGAGGCCACAATTAATATTACACTTAAAATGAACTTTGGCGAGTCGTTTCATGACAACTTTGATAATTTGTCACTCTCGGCTCGAACCTCGTTTGATGTTGAAACTTTGCAGTCTGTGGATTGCTGATTCATTCATTTCGGTGTCCTCATCCAAGATACGGTCGTTGATTGATTTCAAAATGTCACTCTTGTACATCACTAGCGTGCCCGTGATGGGAACTTGTGAAGCCAAGATGTCAGCTTTTTCATTGCTCTGAACCCCAGCATGACCAGGACAGTAGATCCATGTCAACTCAAGAAATGTGATTCCTCAACAGCTGCTATCCACTCGTACCTCAGCCATCCATTGCTTATATCGTTGTAATGGTTAGAAATTGTATAGCGGACCATCAAAAAGAGTAGTGGTACAGTGGGTTCCATCCCACTGTAACATCCAAGGCAACGAGGAGGCAGACAGACTGGCAAAAGAAGGTGCAAGACTACCACAACCAGATTCTAGTGTGACCTACGAAGAGTCCAAAAGGCTTATTAGGGCCAGATACATGGCCAAATGGGAAACAAGACATACTGGCTACACAAAAAATGATGCCTATTACCAGTTGAACAGAAGAGAGCAGGTCGTGGTCTTCAGACTCCGCACAGGCCACAACAGACTGAGGTACCACCTATTCAATAAACTGAAGATAGGTGGCACTGACGAATGCACTTGTGGTACAGGGAAAATGATCGCTGAACATCTGCTGCAAAACTGCCCGACATACGAGGACCAGAGAAAGCACATGTGGCCATCACCAGTGGCAACACTAGACAAGCTCTATGGCAATGTCGACAGCCTCAGGATGACCGCTGCTTTTTTCGAAAAAATACAGGTTGACGTTTGACAGCCTACGAAGAAGAAGAAGAATAGCGGACAAGCAAGCCAACAGACTTTCAATATTATATTTATATTTTCATTAATTGCAGTCCTCTCATCACAGAGCAATGTCGAGTTAGCACCAAAGCCCGGATGGTCTACTATCTCTACCATCACAGGGGACCTGTAGATATTCCCTCGTCCGTTTGCTCCATGTTTGAGTATTGTTACAATAGGACACAAGACACTCAGTGTTGTGCAATTGTGAGGTGAAAGTCTATATCAAGTGGGACGGCTACTTATAAAATGGGCTTAACAGCCAGACATACACAGTCATATTCTGCAATGGTAAGCCACGAGAGAAGAAACAAGGCAAGGATGTCTTCCGTCACTACAGACAGGTCAGTTGACATGCCTACGTGTGAAGGTCTGATTAGCTGGATCTCCAACGTCATTTATCTTTTGCATTTCATGGCAGTCTGCCACATTTATAATTCCCGGTCCATCTCTTGAGGGTATCCTCACACGCTTGTCTTTACCTGGCACGTTTACCTTGGTCCATCCTTCCAGTGTAGTAAGCTGTTATATCCTTGTTATGACCAAACTTGTCACTGCATGACTCTGATTTTCTGTTTTGAAACGATAAAACTATGGTAATTGTCTGACTCTGATTTCGTTTCTTGATGGGACCAAACTATGGTAATTGTCTGACTCTGGTTTTGTTTTTTCATGGGACCACACTATGGTAATTGTCTGACTCTGGTTTTGTTTTTTTATGGGACCAAACTATGGTAATTGTTTGACTGCTTTTTGATGTGACGTCGTATCACAGTTTACAACGAGGCTGGATACTGGATGCATGAAGTACGACATGGTGCTTGGACATGGAAAGTAAGCAAGTACGAGGCTGCGATTTCTGCGCCTTTCGGTCCGACATATTCGATTTCAGTACGGCATTTTTTGGGTATATACGTGCAGGGATATATGGGCTTCTTTAGACTCAGAACGGAACATTGCAGACTCAAGGCCCAGACACCGAAAGGGGTTTAGAGACACCGCCATATGCGAATACAGAGCGACCAAGCAAACACCAGAACATATGCAGGACTGCCCCACTTATTCAGACCAAAGAGAGGCAGCCTAGCCCGAAAAGCTGTGGGGGACCGGCGAAGACCTGAAATACAGTCTCCCATGTGAACATCACCGGGCTAGCACCAATTGCTCAAAGAAGAAGTTGGGATAGTGGTTGCCTTCCCTCTTCGATCTCTAATCTCTTAACCAGGCTGCATGTTGCTGCCTGTTTCCAGGACCGCCACTTGAAAATCAAATATGGGTTTGGTCAGATGAGTCACTGGCTCCGATGCAAGCAGCCAGCTATGAGTCGCTCACTGCTGTAAGCTCATTGAGTGCTACTCCTTCAACCCTGTACCATAAACGAGACAGCAGAGATCTGCTTAAAACTTCGACAATTACTCTACACATATCAAGGCCTTTGAGCTGTACGAATAGCAGGGCCATGGCATACTTTTGATAGAGGTGATATCTAGGACTAGAATTACTTTCACTTCTTTTTAAAAAATTTTTTATCTTAGTCCATTTTCTACATGCTATTGTTACGGGAGTGTGTGTATGTCTCCAAAATGTTTTTATCTTGCAATGCTTGTCAGCCTGTTGAATGCCCATGTCTGCATAATAATAAAGTATTATATTATGGCTTGGCTTGGCTTCGTTCGTTCTCAATCTCCCGCTACCAAATCCTGAAAGAGCTTAAGTAGCAGAATGTAGTCCAGAGAACGGAATGCGTTGTGTCGTAGTTTAGAGCTTGTCTGCGATATTAGCATCTTTCAGTCCAACACATCCGACTTCAGCAAGCATTTTTTAGCACCAGGTTAGCATTCCCTCTTCGATCCCTTCTCCTTAGCCAGTCTACCCTGCTGCAGCCTGTTATACAGGATCACCGCTTGGGTGTGTAGAAGGGTCTTGGCAGCTCTGGTTCGCTGGCCCTGACGCTAGCAGTCAGCTATGGGTCGCTGACCACTGCAGCTCATGCGCTGCTCAGCTCTGGTTCGCTGGCCCTGACGCTAGCAGTCAGCTATGGGTCGCTGACCACTGCAGCTCATGCGCTGCTCAGCTCTGGTTCGCTGGCCCTGACGCTAGCAGTCAGCTATGGGTCGCTGACCACTGCAGCTCATGCGCTGCTCAGCTCTGGTTCGCTGGCCCTGACGCTAGCAGTCAGCTATGGATCGCTGACCACTGCAACTCATGCGCTGCTCAGCATCTGGATCCCGAATCATATGATATGTGTTTCTTCTTGATATCTGTATATCATCATCTTGTGCCCTGCCGGTTGGCGTTATGGATATCCACCTCTCTCATGATTGCTAAATTCAAAATGCTAATTAACGAGATGACAACAGAAACTATGAGGATCAGTAGAACATTTAGGCCATTCAACGTGAGTGGAAATGATATTGCTCATCAACAGGCCCATGAGTTCAAGCATTTGGGCAGTATTTTTTAAATTCAACTGGGAATTAGAGACTAGGTGATAGACAAATCTGTAGTGCCTAAGCAGTTTAGACACCAGGGCATTAGTTTGGCAATAAAGCGACACCTGATAAACAGTATATTTATGCCAACTCTGTGTTAATTGTTCCAAACCTGGCATCTGTCTACGGCGCGTGAGAGTAGAATTTCGACGTGGGAAATGAAGTGTTTGAGGAAAGTCATTGGTTTTACCAGGAAAGACAAAAAGCGAAACAACGATATTCGCTGTATCGTCGACATTACGTCTTGTGCCGAATATATTTCCAGGCAGAAAATAAGTTGGTTTGGTAATCTCATAGACATGCACCTTCATCAACTTCCATTGATGGCTGACACTGCTGGTAGATCTGGCTTCACGGCAAGGAGACGGCCGCGGGGCAGGTGAATAGATGAAATATTGATTGTGCATGAGAGCATGAGAAACGGCTACCACATCCAAGGAAGGCAGCAGGCGCGCAACTTACCCACTCCCGGCACGGGGAGGGAGTGACGAAAAATAACAATACGGGACTCTTTCGAGGCCCCGTAATTGGAATGAGTACACTTTAAACCCTTTAACGAGGATCTATTGGAGGGCAAGTCTGGTGCCAGCAGCCGCGGTAATTCCAGCTCCAGTAGAGTATATTAAAGTTGTTGTAGTTAAAGAGCTTGTAGTTGGAACTCAGGCGCAAGCGGGCGGTTTGGTTCGCGCCGGTTTACTGCCCGTTGTCTCCTGCCCTACCATCTGCCGGATCTCTCCAGCGGGTGCTCTTCGCTGAGCGTCCCGGGTGGCCGGCGCGTTTATTTTGAAAAAATTAGAGTGTTCAAAGCAGGCCTCGGATGCCTGAATAATGGTGCATGGAATAATAGAATATGACTTCGGTTCTATTTTGTTGGTTTTCAGAACTGGAGGTAATGATTAACAGGGACAAACGGGGACATTCATATTGCGGAGTTAGAGGTGAAATTCTTGGATAGCTGCAAGACGAGCTGCTGCAAGACGAGCTACTGCAAAAGCATTTGTCAAGAATGTTTTCATTAATCAAGAATGAAAGTCAGAGGCGAGAAGACGATCAGATACCGTCGTAGTTCTGACCATAAACGATGCCGACTAGCGATCCGCAGGAGTTGCTTCGATGACTCTGCGGGCAGCTTCCGGGAAACCAAAGTGTTTGGGTTCCGGGGGAAGTATGGTTGCAAAGCTGAAATTTAAGGGAATTGATGGAAGGGCACCACTAGGAGTGGAGCCTGCGGCTTAATTTGACTCAACACGCCAACACTGAAATGATTGACAGGCCGAGAGCACTTTCGCTGGGTCTAATAGGGAATGTGTGCTGGAATTAGACCTTCGAAAATATGGGGCTAGTCTCTCGGTGGCTCGATTGTCTCGCATCCAGTGTTCGATAACAGAATTGACGGAAGGGCACCACCAGGAGTGGCGCCTGCGGCTTAATTTGACTCAACACACCAACGCCTCGTGGATTAGAGGAGGAGGAAGGTGGCTTCAGTCCAAGCAGGAAGGCTTTTGAATAGTGATTACCTGGACTGAATTCTGGTGTGCAGTTAACCAGAATGTTGAACGCCTTCTTGAACTGGTTTCCCACAGTGTCAGCTAGGTTACAGCTGCAGCAAGATGCAGCATAACAAACAGGATAACCGATCGAAAGCACACAAATTCTCCAGAATAAAGACCATGATACCCCCTCGCGAAGGAGTTGTAAATTATAATCCGAACAGGCTCTAGAAAACAGTAGAAAACCACACAAACAGCGGAGCGAGTCAAGAGTGCAGCCATTCAGGCGCGGCCATCTTGCTTAATCAAGAATTATACGTATGTATAACTGTAATAATATCAACAATATTACCAAATGTGAAGATACCAATAATGGTCAGTAAATGCATTGGTATCACCAAGGTCACTAGTTGTACATTTTATCAGCATGCAAACCCACTGTTCTAATATCATCATCTGTTCTGATATCATCAAGCCACCCTCTGCTCTGATATCACCAAGCCACCCTCTGTTCTGATATCATGAAGCCATACTCTGCTCTAATATCACCAAGCCACCCTCTGCTCTGATATCGCCAAGTCACCCTCTGCTCTGATATCACCAAGCCACCCTCTACTCTGATATCACCAAGCCACCCTCTGCTCTGATATCTGCAAGCCATCCTCTGCTCTGATATCAGCAAGCCACCCTTTCCTCTGATATCACTAAGCCATCCTCTGATCTGATATCACAAACCCACTCTCTGCTCTGATATCAACATCCGCTCCGATATCAACATATGCTCTGATATCACCAAGCCACACACTGCTCTGATATCAACATCTACTCTGATATCACCAATGTGACAACATGTCCTGATACTATCTACACAACAAAATGTTTGATACCAGACAAAGCTATCAACTATATATTGTATAATAAATATCACCAACTGTTCGGACATATAATGACCGCAAGTTGCATTCAAACAAGTAGAAACATCAAATTCATTGTCAAAAACAAGGACAATACAATAATAAAGAAGAAACTAACTTCACTTAATGATTCAAAACATCAAAAGCCGGAATAAACATTTATTCAATGCAATAAGTAGCCATTTTAAATTATGTCAAATGAAATTCATTATCACATAGCATTCAATATCTAAAAACTCATGGGACAATCCACATGAGGAGAGACATTTTATCTCTATATGTGCAACAGACATTCACATGCTGCAGGTAACAGCAGGGCCTGGGAATATAAGGGATTATGGAAATAATGACAAAAATTACAAATAGGTCACACAAAACAGTTGGGACAGTCCACTAGAGACTACCATCAAAATGTAGCCTAAACAGCAATAAATATGAATGCCTTAAGTAATAACATTCATAACACTCCACTATAACATCGGATCTTTCGATCTTTCCAGGACTCTACACTTTTTCATTTTCCCACATTATCTTATTTTCTTCATACTGGTTTAGAAGACTCTGCAGAGTCTGTATACAACCAGTTTCTTTTGCATTCATTATTTTTAAAAATAACCTATGCGCATACAATCTATTCTTGAATAAATTAATTGACCCTGTCTCCACTATTACCTGTGGCAATGCAATCCAAGCATTCACCACTCTGACTAATAATATATTTCATGGTATCTTCTTCTTTGTCATTCGTTCTCAAATTCCGTTGCAAGTAGCAAGATGTTGTCCAGAGAACGGAATGCGTTGTGTCGTAGTTTATACCTTGATGCCATATTGCATCTTCGGCCGGACGCATCCGACCTCAGCAGGCATTTTTGGGCAAACGGTTAGTCAGTCAGCTCTGTTGCAGCCTGTTATCCAGGATCACCGCATGGAGATGTAGAAGGGTATAGGCAGCTCAGGGTCGCTGATCCTGACGCTAGCCGTCAGCTTTGAGTCGCTGCCCACTGCAGCTCATTCGGCATCTCATCCCTCATGGTAACTAATCTGGACCTTTCTATAATTAATTTGTGGCTGTGCCCTTTCGTACTTGTAGGTGGCTGTATTTTGAAAAAAACTTGTTATTCTAACCTCTTTTCATGTTTCCTGTACTGTGCATACTTCCTATTTTATTATTTCCCGCACTCCATATTTTTCCTGTTACTATGACCGATACTTGATATTCTTAGTTTTGTTAAAGTACTTGTGAGATTGTCTCTTGTGTTGGTCCTTATCTTCTTGCTAGTTAGGCTAGATCATGAACCTCTTACTTTCTGTGATATCAGACTTGTATGGGGCACGTTTACTTTCTGCTGATATACCAGACTTTTATATTTACTTTCTGCTGATATACCAGACTTTTATATTGACTTTCTGCTGATATACCAGACTTTTATACTGACTTTCTGCTGATATACCAGACTTTTATGTTTACTTTCTGCTGATATACGAGACTTTTATGTTTACTTTCTGCTGATATACCAGACTTTTATGTTTACTTTCTGCTGATATACCAGACTTTTATGTTTACTTTCTGCTGATATGTACTTTTACATTCACTATAATTATATCTGAATCTTTGGAACTGGATGTTCAGGATCATAATTACCTCTGAATCTTGTGATAAGGATATATTCAGGACCAGAATTATATCTTTTAATCTTGGGATAATGAGTTTTTCAGGATAATAATTATATATTTAAATCTTAGGATAGGAATATATTCAGGACTACAATTTTATTTTTACATCTTCGCATACAGATTTTTTCAAGTCTTCAAATGGCGTACATTAAGCACATATTACAGATGAAATGTAAATATATTCATATACCTTTTCTGAATCAAAAATAATCTGTCTAAAATGTCCACATTTATTAAACAAAGTATGATCAACATATGCACAAAAAATAATCAGAATAACAAAATTGAATGTAATCTGACTTTGAAACCATGAACGATATGACTGCCCTACCCACACATCCCCTAATGCTTACAATGATTTTGATCAAAACCAGATTTGCTGTCAACTCTCTTTGCCAAATATGGAGCTTTACTAGACTTCTGCAGGAGTTCCGGTGTGGAAGTTCAGATGCTTGGGCGGTGTTTTCGCACGGGATGTAGGTTTGGATAGAGAGATTGGGATCGGATGCCAGGGGGCAAGTGCAAATGCATACCGGCTGTAGCCATTGTTGAAACGTCCTGGCATGGACATGTCTACAGAGGGAGTGCTGATTGGCAGTGTATTCAAGCTGGCTCTCTGTTGCCAGTGCCAGGCGTGGACCTTGACAAGGGCTCTGGAGAAAGGGGTTATGACATGTGGGATGGCATGCCTCCGGTGCGCAGTGGGAATGTGAGAGGAGTGGTTGAAGCAAGGTCCTGCTCTTCGTGTATTGATGAGAAGAGAGTCAATTGGTTCGACAACCTGGTGAGAGTGCATTGTGGCCGGCTTCTCTTGTGTGCTAGTGCTGCACAGCGTTCGGGTTTTCGCAGCCGCTGCGGGTCGAGAGCTGGATGGATGGGAAATGTTGCGATATTCGGGGTCGTCATGGGATGATGACCACTTCAGCGACGCGTCTGGCCCTAGATAGAAAACTACGGCTTTCCATGATGCCTCACGACACAAGTGGATAAGACAAGACTAGACTTCTAGGGAAACAAAATGAGGTTGGTCAGCAACTATTATAAAAGCATTGTTATTATATAACTTTAAAACACAGCATAAACAAAGGGAAAGAAATGATAGACATGAGATAAAATTACCTCGGTCCACCGTCATCAGCACACTTAGGATGTGAGGAAAGCTGCTGCAATCCATCACTTGACGTCCTTTTCAGGGCCAACAAAAGAGTAAACAAATTCACAATGGGCATTAACCTGCAGTATCAACACTCTATTCCATTTGCTAGTAGGGAGTGAACACCTATTGGTCTGCTCGGAATGCAGTGACAATGATTCTTAATTCATTCACTCCCACGAGCCGATGTAGCAGCTTTCGGTTTTTTAAGAAAACCCAGGAGCAGATATACCGCCTTTCGTGACTGTATTCACAAAATTACATATTATTCCTTTCCAAGTTCTCCTAAATGTTGGTTATTAATAGAAGTCCAGATTCTGTACTTATCATTTCCTGAAGAGTTAGCGTGAGTTCCATTGAAAAAATGTTTATTTTCGTACTTGAAAACCAGAAATTTTTTTTGGAGGGCAGCCTTGAATTTAGTCCATTCCCCTTCAACCTGACCAAATAGAGTTTTTACAGTACAAGCTCGGTAATTGATTGATTGTGTTATTGCTACCAGTAGTTATGATGAAGATTTTGATCATTCTGATAGTCATATTTCAATTTCTATATCTAGTCTTAGTTGTAGGCCGAGCGATGAAAGTGAAACTAAATTTAGTGATGAGTGGGCGGAGCCCTCTTTTTTTTTTCAAGTAATGGTAGTAGCAGTTCAATAACCCAGAAAAAGTTCAAGATCGTGCGAAATCATGCTAGTGTGTATAATATAAATGTGTGTGTGTGTATATATATATATATATTGAATGCAGCAAGAACATTCTAGCTGTGCTGTGCGCAAATTGTAAACACCCACGCTCATGTTAATTGGTGCTTTTATTTTTTAGCCCGTTTTCAACTTCACAGGCCTTCAGTAAAATATGAATACCGTGAAAACAACTGCACAAAATTAGGTATAACTTTCAGAACATCTTCCCTTGTAGATTACTATCAATAGAAAGTTATTACGTTATTCGTGTATTGGTTAAGATCTGAATAATGTGTTGATGAGGAGAAAAAATTGTCATAATTTAGAATTACAAAAAGAAAAAAATATTATGCAGCTTTCATTATTATTATTAGCTGCAGGGTGGACACGTGAAGTAACATCTTGGTGGCTCTACACCTATAATCATGGCCCCAGACATCCAGCAATGAGATGAAGAGATGGCCTGCGACAAGACATTGGTCCGGTATGGTACTTAATGGCAAAAGACAAAGATGAGTTCAGATGACATTTCTTCTTCTTTGCGTTCGGTTTCGTATGCTTCTTTTATGCCACCAGATGGGCTGCCTCCATGAAGTGACACGTCAGTCGCAGGTCCTCAATGGTTCCCCACAGTTTGTCTTGTATGTTTCTCGCCTCGGACCAGGTCTTCTCGAGGGAGTCTTGGTGCAGTGGACATGTTTGCAGGATGTGTTCTGGAGTCTGGGATCCTCTCTGACATGTGCATTATGCAGTCTGTGCTGCTTTCATTTTATGCATGTGTGCATTTAGTCTGCAATGACCTGTTCTGAGGTGAAAAATTGTGGTATACTGTTTCCTATTCAGTCTATTGATTGGGTCCTGTGGGTATTTACTGTTTGTTCTCTCTATCCACTGTTGTTTATATTTTATTTGGATGTTTGCCTTGACTTCTGACAGTGAGGCTGGGTGAGTGAATTGTTCTCTTTATCTTCCCTCCCTAGCCAGCCTGTCCGCCCATTCATTCCCAGGTATTCCGCAGTGAGCTGGAATCTACTGGAAGGTGATTTTATTGTGATCTGAGAGTTTGTTTAGCTGGCATATCAGTTCCCTTTCCATACTATTTCGTGGTTCTCTTTGTGTGGCCTGAAAAATTTCCATGCAGTCACACAAAAACACTATTCTGTTATCCTTTAACCCCTTTTCCTCCAATGGTTTGACTTCTTCAATTATTGCCTGTTGCTCTGTTCTTAAGACGACATTTGACTATCTGGCCTTAGGGCATATAATGTGGCTGAATGAACACCAGGATTACATAATCATGCAACTATAATCCCCTCATTCACAAATGTTCACCTCCAATTATAAAATAAATGTATTCCATTGTATTCTTGACTCAATAATGAATGTGTCCTATTTCAGTGAACCTTTATTGAAGATATCACAACTAAGTGATCCTGTGTTTGTTTTACATAAGAACAAAACTGTGTTCAGAGGTATAAACTATTTGAAAGTAATTTGTTAACAGAACAGTCTTAATGACACCGATTCTTAAAAGAACAGCATTAAAAGAACAGAACACTGGAAATATAGCAGTAATGGAGACTAGATTAAAACACAGGTAATAGTTCTGTTATCGTAGCAGAACAAATACAAAAACGATACCCACGTTTCGGCCAGAAGACCTTGATCAGGGACACAAAAATGAATAAAAACTACTAACAAATCACAACAACAAATAAAATGAGCGGTTTAAGCTCGCTGCCATTGTCGGATGTGCCAAGACAGTGTGAGATATGGCATGCCAGTTATGAAATACAGTGGACCAAACAAGAAATGGTCAATATGATTGCATACAGACGAAACACAAACAACAAAATACAAACTACAACAGCAACATAACAGAATTGAGACACATATACAAGAATATAGCTACACAAAATAATGATTAAACATTAATAAGAAGACAGATATATAAAGAAAGGGAAGGGGGGGGGGAGAAAGAAAACGGATGAGGAGGGAAGTCTAAACAGAGAGAAATACATCGAAACTGGAGACTTTCTACAAAAGATTTCCCCTTCACATAATATTCTTATCTGATGGCCAAATGTAGTAATAAACTCATCATACTAGAGGCAAACAAGTTGGTAATGTTCACTTCAGCAATGAGAGAAAATAGAAACTAGCTATGCAATAAATCAATTGCTCCTTTCGGGGTAAACACCATTGACAACCTTTCTCCAGCAATTTTGGTCTTGAGTTCTTTTCTGCCTCTCTCCAGCTGAGGTCTAGTGACTGAAGTTCATTTTCAGTCTTCTTCTTTCTTCTTTGCGTTCAGGATCTTTTGGTCATGCTATATCTGCAGGTCAGTCGCCATGATGAAGTCTGTAGTCTTCACCAGGTCGGAGCGGCTGCCCCACAGCTTTTGTCTGAGCTCTGCACCCTCTGGCCAGGTCTGGCATCTCATTTGCCTATAGATTGAGCATTCCTGTAGAATATGCTCAGGGTTCTGGCATCCTGTTCCACATGAGCACTCATCAGTGTGTGAGATCTTCAGTCAGTATAGATGTTCTAGTAGTCTGCAGTGTCCAGTTCTCAGGCGAAATGAGGTAGTTTGTTGATTTCTTTTGAGTTGGTGAATTGGGTCTGGTGTACTGCTTATGTTTCTGTCTTCTCTCCATTTGTGAATATACTGATTTCTGATGATGTTCTTGATTTCTCTGTATGGTATTGGAAGATTAAATTGTGCCTTTTTGCTGCCATCTTTTGCCAGAGCATCAGCTCTCTCGTTTCCCGTGATTCCGCAATGGGAGGGTAGCTACTGGAGCGCTATTGATGAGGATCTCTGGAGTTTTCCCAGTTCTGCTCTGATCTCTAATAACAGTGGTTTGTTGTTTGTTTTTTGTATTGTCTCTAATAGTACTCTGCAGTCCGTGAATACAGCTATTTTTGTTGGGGGTTGCCTTTCTGTTTGAAGTATTATTTTCACAGTATCTTCTCCATGAGTGGTTAGCTGCCTGGGTCCTTATGTATGAGAAGGACAAGATTAGCACCACTGCCTCACAGAGCATGTCGTTAGAGGTGACTGTGTGACATGGCATAACTCCAACCATGGTTAGGTGGTTTATTAAGATCAACATAGATAGAACCTAACAGGCTGCGGGTCTACTTTGCTTTAGTCTTTGAGTCTATTAAGATGGACTTGCACATTGATTAACCCCCCTCCGCGGTACATGTCTCAATGCAGCGGAGTAATAAGTTGCTCGAACCTAGCAGGAAATCCTCCTCCTGACTGCATCCAGCTTTTGCCAGATCTGGGACCTGCACAGGGGCATCTGCCACTGTAGAAGTACAGGCTGACTAAGATTAAGACTACTCCAGGTACTTCTTGGTCTACCACTCTTTCTCTTCCCCTGTGGATTTCATGTCTCGGCCTTTCTGGGCACGTTTAATGGTGATTTCTATCGTGTGTCTCCTTTCCAACCCCATTTCCTACATTCAGTGTGCTGCTCCATAGGGTGTTGTTGGCTCCTTTCCCATAGGCCTTCAGTCGTCACCATGTCTTGCCCTCCTATACCCATTATCCTCCGTAGACACTGATAAACGACTGACGTTTCATCTGTATTGCCTTTTCCGTTCTCCAAAAGTCTGCTCCATACAGGAGTACTGACCTGGCATTGGAATTAAACCATTTTAACTTGGAATTAGTCTTAACTTCCCTAGATTCCCATCTATTATTCGGTAACAGAAATAATATCCTTGTCTTTCCAATCCATCCCAATTCTAATTCCAGCTCTTACATATGCCTCTGAATTCGCTAATAGAACAAAAAAGAAAAACAAGGGGGGAATTATCATCATTACAATTTGCGACTGCTTGATCAGTCAATTATGAACATGTTAGCTGACATATCGGGAAGAAAGAATAGGACCACTGCATAATACTAGGCTTGTCGTCAATGACATATAACAAGGGATGTAAATATGACTAAGGATCTGATCATGTATAAAACAAAGCTCCTACAGATTTCATAAATGCTTTTACAAAGACTTCTTTGTGTTAATGGCAGAGAAAAGTAACTAGAGTCAGTTGAAAAATGCTGATCAAGGTGGTAGAGAAGAGAAATCAGGGTCAGGTAAAAGATACTGATCAAAGTGGGAGAGAATAGTAATCAGGGATAGGTGAAACATACTGATCAAGGTGGGAGCGAAGAGTAATCAGGGTCAGGTGAAACATACTGATCATAGTGGGAGAGAATTGTAATCAGGGTCAAGTCAAACATACTGATCAAGGTGGGAGAGAAGAGTAATCAGGGTCAAGTCAAACATACTGATCAAGGTGGGAGAGAAGAGTAATCAGAGACAGGTGAAACATACTGATCAAGAACCCAATTGGAGCTAAAGATGCATCACAGTGAATGAGCTATCAGGATAAGTAAACCATATCTAAGACCTTATTTCACCTCCAAGTTGCGGCCCTGGAAACAGGCTGCACTAGTCCAGTCTGGCTAAGAGAATAGGGATCGCAGTGGAAAGGTAAACTCGGTATCCCAAAAAATCTATCTGAAGTGGATGTGTCGAGCTGAAAGGCACATATATCGAAGGCCTCGCTGTAAACTACAATACAACGTCACAAATGTCCTCTTCAGGATGAACGCTGAAGAAGAAGAACCCGTCATGCACCTGGATTTAAGCTGCATAACAGCTAATTCTCTGGGTTGAAGTGGTCAAGTCGTTTGCCTCGTGTTCAGAGGGTTGAGGTTCGATTTTGAACTGCGACGGTTGGTTCATGATGGCAATTATTCCGGAGAGAGACTGAGCCATATAGGGAAATCTCGTGCGATGAAGTCAAACCCTCACCTTTAGCAGCTAACTGGTCAAAGAGAATTGGGGAGGGGGGTAGGGGGGTATATGTGTTGACACCGATAAGCCTCACACTGCACTACAACCAGGAATACCATGATCAAAATTTCAAATGCGCTTCTGGATTTAAGATGAACTCCTGTAACCTGCTACAAAATAAAGATAAAGAATTAACTAAACTCAGCAGGAGTAGCTTCGAATAACAACAACATAGATGCTAACTACAGTAGTAACACCCCCAAGCTTGCAGTTTAGAGCTGTAACAAAGGAGGGATGATTGAACAAGCTTTGACTGGTGTACAAATTAACCATCATGATTCCAGGCCATGAAATGATACAGCTAAAATCACATGAAGTACAAGGACAAGAAGAATTCCACTGGAATGTCAAAATCACATGATAAAATGCCTTGTGTAGTCGTATTCTATTGTTGGAATGACGGCTTGGACAAACTTGAGGAAAATCATGAGATACCTGACATAAATGTTAAGGAAATGCATGTTTTTATCCATGTTGGTCCATATCAAGTGTTGAGATACCACTGGAAAAGGTAACAATTTGTAAAAGCAATATGTGTGATGTTTCAGTAGTGTTGTTGCTATTTGCAAATGCCCACATGTTAAGTGGCAGGTTGCAGTAACTTTCCTCACATCCTGAGTGTGCTGATAAAGGTGGACAAGGTTCCTCCAGGTGGTTGTGCTATGATTGAATTCATCTGCGTGTCGCTCACTACTATAGGGATCACGTTCATCACTCACCACTACGGGGATCACATTGATTGCTCACCTCACTAGCCAGGCTGCCATGAAAACAGCCCATTTCCAGGGAGGGCTGCGAGGAAGCCGAGGTGAGGGTCTTGGCCAGTTTATTTTGCCTGACCCTGACTAACATGTCCGATCAGTATGTTGTGTCTGACCCTGACTAACATGTCCGATGATCAATATTATGTTGTGTCTGAACCTGACTAACATGTCCGATCAGTATGGTATGTTGTGTCTGACCCTGACTAACATGTCCGATCAGTATGTTGTGTCTGACCCTGACTAACATGTCCGATCAGTATGTTGTGTCTGACCCTGACTAACATGTCCGATCAGTGTGTTGTGTCTGACCCTGACTAACATGTCCGATCAGTGTGTTGTGCCTAACCCTGACTAACATTTCCGATCAGTGTGTTGTGCCTAACCCTGACTAACATGTCCGATCAATGTGTTGTGCCTAACCCTGACTAACATGTCCGATCAGTATGTTGTGCCTGACCAGACAATAGTCTTCCTCCCCATGTTTCATTTATAGTTTTTGTAGTTATTTCAGCATAAAAAGGCTGCTAGTCCCATGCACAGCCTTCATTAATCCCCATTTATCATATTTATGACCATAAGGTCCTATTCACTCCTCCCCAGTAAAAAGTTCCCGAAAAAACACACAGCCAAAGTAACTGTTTAGTGAAATGTACACAATGTTACAACAATGATCCTTTCCTCTTGTAAGATCCATCTTGCTGAGATTAGTTAGCTTGCCTGACCCAATGATCCTGGGAGCTCTGCCAGAGGGAGTATTACTCCTGGAGGGTCATTCAAGCCAGACGAATCATAGGGAGGGGCCAGATTAAGGGGATAAGAAGCAGGTAGAGCCATACAGGCATAGCTGCAGAACCCAAATGGTAGTTGCTCTTAACTTAACATTTTAGGGGAATGAGTGGTCTCGAGGTAAGATGTAGGCCTTGATGCTGGAGGTTGCGGGTACAAATCACGAAACTAAGTCTTTTGAGTCATAGAACACATTACATCCACTAACCAATTTGCAATAAAAAGAAAATAATTTCAAGTCAGCAATTTGCATTAAGGGAAAAATAATGTCAGCTAAATAATTTGTCTGAAAGAAAACATGATTTAATTCAAACTACACAATTTATTAAAATTTGTACACATTGAAATAAACTCAAATGTACAGACTTTTGCAAAAAGGCATACAAAAGGAAGGCCTTGATCTTAGTCGGCCTGTATGTTTACAGTGGTAGATGCCCCTGTCCAGGTCCCAGCTCTTGCATGAGCTGGATTCAGCTGGAAGGATATCATGTATATCAGCCTAGGCTTGAGCAACTTATTACTCAGCTGCGTTGAGACAAGTGTCGTGAAGAGTGATTAACTAATGTGTGAGTCCATCTTAAAAGACTCTAGACAATGAACCAAAGAAGACCCCCAGCCTGTTAGGTGCCGTCTATTCTTCTCTTAACAAACCACCTAAACATAGCCAGTGTTATACCATGTCACACAGTTGGTCGCCCCTTACGACATGATGATGATAAAATCCCTTTAGCTGTGAGCTCTTCGCAGCCTAATGCCTCCCGGGCAAAAGCACACGTCCTCCTCATTTGTTGAGGTGTCGTCCGATCTTGTATAGTCTTAGAGGCCTCATGATTGCAAAAGGGAGATAGTCCAGTGTGTCGGTGTACTAGGATCGTACGTCCTGCCAGGGACATGACATATATTCATCTGGGTCGACTATCTCGTCATTCTTCCGTCAGTTTTGTCAGCCCATCTGTAGTGATGGTATGTGTGGCATTCCCTGCCACCTGGAAGATCGTCACGTCCTGCCAGCCCATCTGTAGTGATGGTATGTGTGGCATTCCCCGCCACCTGGAAGATCGTCACGTCCTGCCAGCCCATCTGTAGTGATGGTATGTGTGGCATTCCCCGCCACCTGGAAGATCGTCACGTCCTGCCAGCCCATCTGTAGTGATGGTATGTGTGGCATTCCCCGCCACCTGGAAGATCGTCACGTCCTGCCAGCCCATCTGTAGTGATGGTATGTGTGGCATTCCCCGCCACCTGGAAGATCGTCACGTCCTGCCAGCCCATCTGTAGTGATGGTATGTGTGGCATTCCCCGCCACCTGGAAGATCGTCACGTCCTGCCAGCCCATCTGTAGTGATGGTATGTGTGGCATTCCCCGCCACCTGGAAGATCGTCACGTCCTGCCAGCCCATCTGTAGTGATGGTATGTGTGGCATTCCCCGCCACCTGGAAGATCGTCACGTCCTGCCAGCCCATCTGTAGTGATGGCATGTGTGGCATTCCCCGCCACCTGGAAGATCGTCACGTCCTGCCAGCCCATCTGTAGTGATGGTATGTGTGGCATTCCCCGCCACCTGGAAGATCGTCACGTCCTGCCAGCCCATCTGTAGTGATGGTATGTGTGGCATTCCCCGCCACCTGGAAGATCGTCACGTCCTGCCAGCCCATCTGTAGTGATGGTATGTGTGGCATTCCCCACCACCTGGAAGATCGTCACGTCCTGCCAGCCCATCTGTAGTGATGGTATGTGTGGCATTCCCTGCCACCTGGAAGATCGTCACGTCCTGCCAGCCCATCTGTAGTGATGGTATGTGTGGCATTCCCCGCCACCTGGAAGATCGTCACGTCCTGCCAGCCCATCTGTAGTGATGGTATGTGTGGCATTCCCCGCCACCTGGAAGATCGTCACGTCCTGCCAGCCCATCTGTAGTGATGGTATGTGTGGCATTCCCCGCCACCTGGAAGATCGTCACGTCCTGCCAGCCCATCTGTAGTGATGGTATGTGTGGCATTCCCCGCCACCTGGAAGATCGTCACGTCCTGCCAGCCCATCTGTAGTGATGGTATGTGTGGCATTCCCCGCCACCTGGAAGATCGTCACGTCCTGCCAGCCCATCTGTAGTGATGGTATGTGTGGCATTCCCCGCCACCTGGAAGATCGTCACGTCCTGCCAGCCCATCTGTAGTGATGGTATGTGTGGCATTCCCCGCCACCTGGAAGATCGTCACGTCCTGCCAGCCCATCTGTAGTGATGGTATGTGTGGCATTCCCCGCCACCTGGAAGATCATCACAAAGGGGCAGAAGTGCAATGACTGCTGACCTATATCTCTTCATCATCCGTGGGGATAAATAATAGAGGACAAAAAGTAAAGAACGAGACAAGAATGCATTGCACCCATGAAGTGAGGATGGATTGGTGCAGCCCAGAAGATGTACCACTCGCCAATGGGTTCTGCAGCTACACCTATAGGGCTCCACCTGCTCCTCAGCCCTTTTGTCTGACCCCTTTCCAAGGACCTGTCCAACTATGGTGACCCTGTCAGGAGTAAATCTCCCGCCGGCATAGCTCCAAGGATCATTTGGACACGCCAAGCTCTCCAACCTCGGCGAGGTAGGCTTACCAATGGAGAGCTTTTACGACATGCTCTCTGTGGGGCAGGGGTTCTACTCTTGTCCTTGTCATACACAAAAACCGAAACGGATCACTCGGGAATGTTTATACCATTACAGGGCTTGACAAATTTTAAGGTCACTCACCAGTCAGTCAAAAATTTCATTAGTCGTCATGGTCGAGCTACAGTCATGCAATTTATGTTAACAAATTTAAACTAAGCACTAATTCACCATTATTTCTAGAAAAAATGTGTAAAATATTCCAAACATACTTGTATTGTATTACTTACACAGTATTAGTCTATTTCTTCTTAAGAAAAAATGCACTACTGTCAGTGGCATGGCGATTGCGTTCTTGAACATTCTTGGTAGTTTTAGCACTGAAGTACCATTTATCGATGGCTTTAAATTGTGGCAGTAGAGGTCCATTTAGATCCACCATCATAAACTAGCTTATGTACAATCTATTCGAACCGTAATATAATTAATAATCGTGCGAGAGTCGTTATGTAGTAATGATTAAACAAAGCTATAGGAATATCCAATGCAGAGAAATTATTATTAATGAGGGATTTGAACTTTCCAGAAATTAATTGGCAGAAGATGGAAGCAAGTGTGGAATCCTATCCATTTGTTAAATGCATAGCTAAAAAATTTTTTATTTCAATATGTTGCTCACTGTACTAGAGGCAGAAATATGCTGGACTTTCTACAGAGAAAAATATTATTACAAATGTTACAGATGGTGAACTATTCGGCTCAAGTGACCATCAAATTGTCCATTAGGATCTTGTAGCTGTGAAAGATGATAGAATAGGTCCACTAAATTATGACTACTCTGAAACAGATGTACAGAAGTTGATAGATGCAGCAAGCCACATAGTATGGATAGATATTTTCACTGGCGTAGATGTGCAGAAAGATTGGGATAAATTCAAGTCTATACTTGATCACCTGAAAAATGAATTTGTTCCAAATGGGAGACTGAAACCCAAAAGCAAATAATGGATAACTCGATCCGTGGGTAAGTGTAGAGTAGCTTAGAATAAAGCTTGGAAAAAATATGTAGATAATGGAAAGTCTAATGAAACATTTTAAATATTTTTTTAAAATCTTGTAAAGTAAATATATCTGCAAAGACTGACTTTGATAAGAACTTGCTGAAAATATCAAAACTGATAGCAAGTTTTTTTTTCCTATGCTAGACATAAACAGAGAACAAAAGACACCATAGGCCCACTCCAAGATAGTACAGGAAATATAATAATAGAAAATTTTGAAGCTGCAAATCTACTTAATCGCTACTTCAGCTGTCTTCACTAAAGAAGTCTGCTCCAAGATACCAGAGCCCTTAGATATCTTCCAAAGGGACATATACACAGAGGCATTACACTCAATCTACATTACTGAAGAAATGGTTTTTTTTAAAAAGGAATATTTTAAAGTGGATACAAGTACTGGTTATGATGGTATTTATCCAAAATTGCTATTTGATCTTAGATACTTGCTGGCAAAACCATTATCCAGATTTTATCTCAAACTTTTGAGAAGGGGATTATTCCAAGGGATTGGAAAGATGTGATCCGCTTGTTCAAAAAGGGCAAGAAACAGATCCAGGCAATTACAGACCAGTGAGTTTGACAAGCATACTCTGCACAATTGTAGTCCATTATTAAGGACAACAAAGTACTGCACATGGACAAGTTTAATTTAATAAAAAATAGCCAGCATGGGTTTACTAAAGATAGATCGTGTTTCACCAATCTATTAGAATTCATGGAAGAGGTTACCAAAATGTTGGATGTTGGAGAGCGAGTAGATGTTATTTATCTGGATTTTGCAAAGGTCTTTGATAGAGTACTTTATCAAAGATTGTTTCTGAAATTGAAATCACATGATATAGGTGGAGGAGTTGCCAATTGGACAGAAAATTGGTTAACAGGCAGAAGGCAGAGAGTAAGCATAAATAGAGTACTTTGACTGGTGTGATGTTATAAGAGGAGTACCGAAGGGATCAGTATTGAGACCAATTTCGTTCTTGATATATTTAAATTATTTGGATAATGATATTGCATCCATGATAGCAAAATTTGCAGATGACACAAAATTATGCAGCAGGGTCTCTTCTCCGACAGAGGTGAATCTATTGAGATTAGATTTAGCTACTGTTCATAAATGGTCTGTGAGCTGGCAGATGAAGTTTAATGCAGACAAATGTACAGTCATTCAAATGGAAAGACCAAATATGAACCATAATTACATGATGGGAGTGAACAATATTAGAAAGATAGAAAAGGAAAGGGACCTAGGTGTTATAATAGATCATACGTGTAAGGTGCAAGAGCAAGTCCAGGTGGCTGTGTGAAAGGCCAATGTAATGCTGGGTATGATTAAAAGAAACATTACACATTGAAGCATGGAAGGGATAGTCAAACTATATAAATCATTGGTGAGACCTAGATCAGAAGAGTCACAGGCAGCGGCATCTGACAGAGAGGGGTGGCGTGGGGTTGTGAGGATGTCTTCATGTGTGCCCAACGACCTCACCGGTTACGGGATGACCTGACCTGACCTGACACCTAAATCGGATTACTCTATTCAGGTGTGGAGTCCTTATTACTAAGTGGATATAGACATGATAGAAAGGATACAAAGAAGAGCTACAAAAATGTTCATAGGATTCCAGAATTATAGTTATGATGAGACAGAAAAACTGGTCTGCAGTGTCTAGAAAAGAGAAGAATTCGAGGTGACTTAATACAGGTTTATAAGATGATCAATGGAAAGGATACATTAGACTGTAACAAGTTTTTCAAAGTTTAACCGACTACAAGAACTAGAGGGCATATCTTAAAATTATTTAAAGACAGGTCCAGATTGGATATTAAGAAACATTTTTTCAGCCAGAGAGTGGTGAATGCTTAGAATCCATTGCCACATGTGTTGTAGGCAAGGTCAGTTATTGCATTCAAGAATAGATTGGATGATCACAGTCATTTTTAAAGTGGAATAAACTGGTTGTATACAGACTCTGTAGAGTCTTATAAACCAGTATAATGAAGTTAGGTTAGGTTAAGTTAAGTTATTCGTCACAGACGAGCGCTTTTGTCAAGCCCTGCACACGTACACTAATGATAATTCTGTTGGAAACTGACCAACTGATATAAACATGGCACAGATCAAAAGGATACATATGGACTCCCAGTTCACCTCCTCCTTCTGCAACAGTCTGGATAATTTTTTTCATCACATCAGCATGTCTGGAAGAACAACAAACAAATAATTAACTTTCGCTACCGCACACCGCAGGGAGCGGCTTAAAGATTTACCACTTATGGCCAGAAGCCAGTATCGGTGACAAGTTTGGTATAATTAGAGAACAATTCTCAATAAGACTGAGCACATGAAAATTCAATCCAAATTTTTGAAATACCACAAGAAATTATATTTCCATACCATAGCAATGTCCACATGTTTTAAAATCAATGTTTTTGTAATAATATTTGTGTATTTCTTCTGAATGTTATCTTTCACTCAAGAGAAGTGGAAGTAACTAGATAAATGAAAAGTATAGATATTTGTATTTGTGTATGTTCTTGAATGATTTATACTCATAATTGGATACAGTACATGGGAATTATCTAATGCTCGGGGGAGAAAGACTAATGTCTGGTCAGGCAAAATGTACTGGTCAAGACTGCCACATCGGCTTCCTCGCAATCCTTCCTGGCTGTTTTCATGGCAGGTTGACTAATGAGGTGAGGTATTGACGTGATCCCCGTAGTAGTGAGAAAGACACAAATGAAACCAAGCATAGCACAATAGCCTGAAGGACCTCGGACCACCTTCATCAGCACGCTCGGAATGTGAGAAAAGATGCTGCACCCCGCCATGTAATGTCATTTTCAGAGCTCACAAAAGAGTAAATTTACTCATTGTGGGGATTGGAAACAAGAACAACAATAAATGCCTTAGAACACCAGAATTTGGTTGTCAGCATCCATTTACGTGGAGCATGTAGTCTAGTCAACAGTGAGCTGGCTTGCTAAAACTGGAATGACACAGAGTCTGAAATAAGGGACGGACATAACAAATCAGGGCGTGGTTCATTTCTGGTATGACCGCTCCTCCAGTTGACCCAGCTGTAAATAAGTACCTGACGTATCAGTTGAGCAAGGTAAATGGTGAACTGCAGGTTATATGCAAAATTTGAAAAATGTTATTCAAATAATAGAAGCTGAGATATTCAATTTTAAACCGCTGCAGACATTGTGAAACACACTGTAGCTTAAACAAAGTTTGAAAGTCATCTAGGTACAGCATAAACATAAAACTAAGGATATAGATCTGTTTGCTTTCTGTGCTTTTGTATGGTGTGAAGTGATGGAGAGTAACAGAAAGAGAGAAACATCAACGTTTCATTAGCCTAAGAAAGACTAATATAATTTTCTGGTCAAACACCATCATCAACCGAGAGCTGCTTGCCCAGAGCAGTCAAGAGGATATGAGCACCATCATATTCGACCAATGTTGGAATTGGATAGGCCATGTCCTAAGAGAAAAACCAAACACCATCACTAGAACTGCCTTGGTGTAAAGCCCAGAGGGAAGGCGAAAAAGAGGCTGATTAAAACTATTTGGCGAAGAACAGTGGAGGCTGAGATGAAAATTATGATTCAAAGTTGGGGCACTGCCCAAAGAATGGCTGCTAGTCAGGATGAAGTGGAGGAAGTTTGCCGCTGCCATTAAAGACACCATCAGACATGATGATTACTGACCATTTTGTCAGTCACTTAAAAAGGAACTAAGAAGAAAGATTCATCGTCGTAAGCATCCATTGATGAAAGCTTGGACATTTTTTTATTTTTTTTTGGTACTTTTAATTGTTCCCCACAATCCAGAACTTCACATGTATTACTTCATATTAATAGTCCTAACAACGGAATCCGTGCACACACTGTGGAAGACTCTTCTCTGCTCGGATGTCTTACAAGTCACATGCGTTATCGTCATGGACTGTAGTTAAATCCCTTTTTTCAAATCACAATTACTATTGTCTGATAAGAGAGAAAGCGCTGATGAAACAACAGAAGAGATCTTACCTGCAAGGATGAACTGAAGCCATTGGTGGTCCTGGCAAGTTTGGATGCGCTTCCATGGTAACTGTCTTTTTAGCATGGTCCTGGCTGAAATCCTCATACATCTGTTCTACAGTCAGTGGTTTCCTATTCTGTAAAAAAAATTTTACAATATGTCAACTTCCACACAGAAATAGTAGTAAGTAAAGTTTAGTAGTCTGCCATTTGAAGTACATCACTCTTACAACTGCCAACGTATTTGACTGTTTTAAAAGTTTCTTGGCAGGTGTACAGTACGGCAGATTGACATTGTGATTGTGTACACATTGGACATGGAGCTGGTATCAGGCATACAAGAATGAGTACGAGGGAAAGTCAGTAAATAGGTCACAAATGGCTTTTTAAAACAATACTAAATGAGAATTAGTACAAATGAACTAACGAGAGGTCCAGATTAGATATTAGGAAATATTGTTTTAGTCAGAGAGTGGTGAATGCTTGGAATAGATTGCCACGGGAGGTAGTGGAGGCAGTGCAGTTAATGCATTTAAGAACAAATTGGATGCACATAGCTTTTAGAGCAAAGTGATGTAAATTAAACTGGTTGTATACGGACTCTGCAGAGTCTTCTAAACCAGTATAAAGACGTTAAGATAGTGTTGTTGTTTAAATCCCACAGTGAGTAAGCTTACTATTTTGTGCGCACTGAAAATGATAATTTTCTTGTACAAGAGAAAGGGCTCCCTACTGGAACGCGGCAATTACAGGCCTATTATTTTACTGTCCGTCCCCGGCAAGGTCTTCGCACATGTGCTCCTCTCCAGACTGCAGCACCTGTTTGCAAGACATCGTCGCCCTCAAAACTCAGGGTTCACCTGCTGGCCCTGAAGAGCTCCACAGTCTCGGACGGGATCTCATGGAGGAGTTCTCTTCATCATCTGTTATCCGACAGGGCTGCGTCCTCGCCCCTGCACTTTTCTGCTCTGCGATGGACTGGATCCTAACACCGTCTTCTACACACAACCCAAGGGTCCTTGGCGGCAACTCCCTGGTAACCGATCTCGTCTATGCTGATGACGTCGTCATACTGGGCCACGACTCTCAGGCTCTAGTAGGCCCCCTAGATGCACTGGATCGACCGGCTACCCACATAGGCTTGCACATCTTCTGGACGAAGAAGATAGTCCAAAACCTCAGCAAGGGCCCCTCTCCATTGAGCGTCACCGTGAACGACAACCCTGTTGCAACCACCAAGGACTTCGTCTACATGGGCAACAGGTAATCCCCTGACGCACGCAGCAGTCCTGACATCACCCATATGATAGACTGAGCATTCATAGATGCACTCACTCCGCAGAGCCTGGTCCAAGTGAAGGCTCTCCCTGGAGACCAGGCTTCGTATTTACTCCTCCTACATCGCTCCTATTCTCCCGTTGGCCTTTAGTATCCTTAATTTGATATCCGCCAGTGCTGGCAACCTTGTCTACATTGCTACCAAGATATAGAAATGAGTCTACTTCTTGCAGTACATTGTCTCTGAGTACAATCTGAGTGCCTTTAGTTGCTTTTATTTTCATTTTATTTTCATGTGTGCTTTTTCTCTGTGTACCCCCAGACTTGTATAAACTGATGATAGTTTGCCAATACGGATACCAGCAGGCATCTAGGATGATAGCCCAGCATTACATTTAAGAGTTTTGTTTTAAAGACAAAGATTTATGTAATAAATTCAAAAGTTATTATACAGTTATGTATTAACGACAATTCGGTATTATAATTCAACAACTCTCTATCACCGACCACAGTTCTGTAATAAATTCAACAAGTGTGTATTAAGAATGACGGCAGTGTTATAAATTCAACATTTCTACATTTAAGACAGATGTTCTGTAATAAATTCCACAGCGTTGACGGTTCTGTAACAAATTCAACAATTGTGTATTAAAGATGAGACTTCGGCAATTCAACTGTTCACTATTCTGTCGATCTTAACACAGCAAAGTAGGTCAGAATCAAATATTTTTATACATCGCTATTTGGCTGCCAACACTCAGAAGTACATGTCATATCTTGATATTTCTGGAATATGCTCTAATATCATTATCTGCTGCCAAAGTTTAGCGAGTCTTGTCCATATTAATTGTTGACCACTTGTTTGTGCCCTATTGTTTCTTGTACGAAAGGAATAACAAAACACACACTTGATTGGATTCATAACTATGTTACATTTACGGGGGGGGGGGGGGGGGGGGGGGGAGGTCACGAGATAAAGAAACTCACAAATATCTTAGATATGATGTGTACAGTAAAACCTCTTAACACTTCATCTTTGATGGCAGTAGCTCTATCATGTGAATACTTGAAATGTTTACAATGTCAAGAAAGGAGATCTGGATTTGAAGGTGCAGCACAGAGAACGAGATGACTCATCTGGATCCTTGCATTAGGGATAGCGAAGCAGAGTTGACCAAGGCCCTATTCCGCCTCCATGCGGCGGCCCTAGAAACAGGCTGCAGTGGTGTAGTCTGGCTAAAAAAATAGGGATCACAGTTGGAAGGTAAACCTAGTAGCCAGAAAAAGCCCTCTGATGTCGGATGTGTTGGACCAAATGGCGCAGATATCGCAGTCTCGCTATGAAATACGACACAAGGAAAACACTACATGAACAACAATAAGACGGCTTCAAGGTAGTCTTCTGGGTTTTAAAGAAAGCTCTAGAAAGAATATTACAAGTTCATAAAACAAAAAATTGGTGTCCGAGTGGTTTGAATTCAATTCTCATGATGAAGATGGCACAGGTTCAAATCCTCAGCATGGTTTAGGTTTTTTTTTCTATCGAGTTGTGAGGCGTGGTTGGGATGGAGAAGTGTAGAATAAAAGCCATACGCGCACACTGCGTGCGGCTGCATTCTAAATCAGCTTTGAATCTTCAGCTGTATACACTACCGGGATAGACCCTAAGTAAGTAGTCCTTTTTCAGTCATGTCTGACTATAGGTGATGCAACCTTGGAGAATCGAGTCTATACAGAATTTTTTTGGTTTTCCTTTTCCTTTCGGCGTTGTCTTTTCACTTCTCTGTATTTCATGAGCTTATTTTCGCCCAACCTGAGGTGGCTCTTCAGGTTACATTTCCATTTGGATCGGTCTGCAGCTGTCTTCCCAAGATGTCAGATCCGTATCCAGTGCCTTCATGTACCGCTTACATGCGTCTCTGAACATCAGATGTGGTCGACCAGCTATTCTTTTAACACACGCCAGCCGCCCATAGACAATATCTTTGGGGATGCGACCATCTTCCAGGCGATGAACATGACCAAGCCATCACAGTCTGGAAGAAGGGTGTACATACTTGGAAGACCAGTGTGAGAATGCACCTCTGCATTTGTCACCCTGTCTCTCCATGAGATGCCAAGAATGGATTTCAGGCACCGTAGGTAAAAGGTGTTGAGCATATGCTCTTGTTTGGCATATGTTGTCCATGTATCGCTGCCATATAGAAACGTACTGACGACGCAGACATTGTAGACCATGTCCTTGGTCGTAATTTTGTTTCTCTTCCAGATACGTGATGTGAGACGGGAAAATATGGCAGCAGCTCTGCCAATGCGATTGCCTATTTTGGGGTCTAGGAAGAGCTTATTATTGATGAGGGAACCCAGGTAAGTGAACTGGTCCACAATTGGCAGTTAGTAGTTATCGATAATGATGGTTGAGGTGGTATCTACATCTTGTCCTAGTACATTTGTTTTATTCTGGCTTATTGTGAGGCAGACATCTTTGCACGCCTGGCAGAAGCGATCAATCAAGCTCGAAGTTCCTGCTGACTGGGAGTGACAATTGCAGCGTCTTCAGCCCATGCCAGTAACTTCCCTGATCTTGGTTTTAGCTTTGAATCTCGTACAATTAAACAGATGACCATCTGATCAAATGTGAATCTCCTCTATTGAATTACTAAATGTGTGCTTCAGTAGCAGCTCAAAGAATATTCAGAATAGTGTCGGGGGCCAGGACGCAGCCGTGTTTAACACCACATTGAATACTGAATGGATGTGATGTATTACCGTCGAATTGAACTGTTCCTTTCATATCCCCATGAAATAATACTATTACCAGCAGTTGTTTGTTGTTGTTATCCCATAGCTGCTGATCAAGCCTGCTCTTGGCAGCCCAATGCCACTCTTATACAGGTCTTCTTCAATTGTCTCACTGCTCCATAGCGTGTTGGTAATTGTCGGCAGTGTTTGTAAGAAACTTTTCCTCATGTCTGCAAGCGCTTTGCACTCAATGAGTAGATGTCGAACTGTTTCATCAGGATGAGAGCAATGTCTCCACAAGGGCAGATGCTGGGAATTGATGCGGTTCAAGTGACTATTGACTCTGGTATGTCCCGTTCGGAACTGAAAAATGAGACTTTGATCTCTTCTACGTAGTTTATTTATGTCATCGTTACTTTTTGGCTGTGACATTTCGTTAAATACACTGCGACCTGTTGTTGCAGCTGTTTGTTAGGACATACTATATTTGAGACGATTTTGTAGAGTCCAGTACTGCTAACAAAATGAATACTTTCGTCAGGTCGATAAAAGAGACATAAACAGGCTTGTTCTGCCCGGGCAACTTTTCTTGTAGCTGTCGTAGAGAGGATCATGTCGATCGTTGATCTTCCAGATAGGAATCCACATTATGACTCTCGGTACATGCGCTCAGCCAGATTGTGTAGCCGCAGTAAGGTCACCCTGGCAAGATGGGAAGCTAAGTGGCATATGTCTGAAACGTCTGTTTTACAAATCCAACGCACCGGTTCGAATCACGCGTGTGTCCAGTTTGCCAGATATGGATTTATTTTTCCGCTCCTCCACATACGGAAAGTAATGGCAACCTACTTTACTGCACACTTGCCAAGAAACTTATAACAGTCAAATACGTTGGCGGTTGTAAATAGATATGTTGCACCTGAGACACCGCTAGAGGAGCACTTACCACGCACTTGACTTCCGTGGCCCAAGATAGGGTCCGCTGTGGACGAAGTTGGGACCAGCAGCTAAGCCAAATAACTGGTCATCAAGATAAAGATCAAGATAACTATTTTGTACTAACTCTGGCGGTTGGTTTTCTTGCTCAGGTTCTTACTAACATAAAATTTGTGTTTCTTTTTTGGGACAAACATTCAAACAAACTGCGATAATTATGTATGCTGATGTTATATGGATGCACTGAATAGACTACTAAATGTATTTTCCTGTTGTCAATTTTAAAAAAAAATTAAAAGGGGATATCCATAAAAGACATCCACAGAGGAGGGGTATACATAAAGTGGGAAAATGTAGACATGCGCGGGCGAGGGGAGAGAGATGGGATATTTAAGAAGAAAGTGGACATCCACATGCAACTCTTAGTCATCATCATCATCAGGTGCCACCGGTTGGCATTTACGATCACGGACCTCCATCCACCTCTATCACGTGTGTCGTTCACGACCTCTGTTGTTGATTGTCGCCCATGCCATTCTCTCAGGGTGTCCAGCATCTTCTCTCTCTGCCTTTCTCTGTCTCTCTTTCCTGCTATCCTTTCTGTTGTCACGACATGCTCCAAGTCACGTTTTCTCATATCATGCCCAAAAAAGGATGACTGCCTTGTTCTAATATTTGCAATAAGTTGTCTTTGTGCCTCCCCAAGTACTGAATCATTAGTCTTCTTTGCAGTCCATAGGATCCGCGGCATTCTTTTCTAAAACCACATCTCCGTTACTTTCAAAGATCTAAACGCTTGCTTGATTGCTAATTATCCACTCTAATTCACCTAGACATCAATCCAGAGTTACAAACCATCTTATCTTTTAAAAAATCTTACTGTCTAGCGGACCAAAATAAACTTCGAATTGTGTCCATCCTTCCAACCTTTCTAATGTTGAAACTTCTATGCTCTTATTATCTGGGACAAACAAAACCGTAATAGTATACTAACGCTGGGGACAACCATTCCAACAGCTGCGATGTCATTCTTGATCAAACTGCAACGAATTACAGCACTTATTGCCATGGCTAGGAACAACACTCCAAGTATAAGTAGGTGAATATAACATTTAAAATTGTGTGCTTGACCAAGGCCAATTGTAGTGGACTTCCACAAAGGAGGAAGGATCAATCAAATGTGGACATAGATGAACGCAAGGCAGTGGAGTGATAACAAATGCCAGAATTGTGTAGACGACTTTTATACGATACCTCAAATATGTTTATTTCTTGCACACAAAACACGAACAATCATAGATACAAGTATACAATGAGCTTGTCATGAGTCTTTGCCCTGACCATGAAGGAGTAGGAGGAGAAAGTGGAAATTTGACACAGTGCTTATTCCTTCTCAATGTAGCCACCTCCTGAATTTATACATTTCTGCCACCTCTGCGTGATCTTGAAAAGAACTTCAGAATAAAGTATCCTATTTGTCGAACTAAACCAGCTATCACAAGCCAGTATGACATCTTCGTCAATATCAACATGATTTCCTTGCAGCGTTTTTTCAAGTTTTGGGAAAAGAAAAAAGTATGACGCAGCTAAATCCGGAGAATATGGTGGGGTGTAAGAAAAAATTCAATAATTAAATCGCTGGCTGTTTGCAGTACAAGCCTTGCTTTATGGGAGGGCGTGTTGTCTTGAAACAAAGGCAGAATTTGAGTGCGCGCTATGCCTCGTTTTCTGATCACATTCTTTCTTAGTTTTGTAAGGAGATCTGCATAATATAGCCCATTAACCGTGTTGTCATGAGACAGGTAATTTTTCAATATGATAACCTTGACGTCTCAAAAACCAGTCAGTATCGCTTTTCTTACAGATTTCTGTGCTCTTGGCTTGGCATGTATTGGTGAGCCCGGGGTTTTCCACTGCATGCTGGAAATTATGGATTCTGGGTCATAATGGTGAACCCAAAGTCTCATCTACTGTCACCATGGTCGGCAACATGTTTTTTGGCCGACAAATTTTGAGCAACTGGCCACAGCAATCAACCCTCGTTTGTTTCTGTTCACATGTCAGCAGACGCGGGCCTCAGCGGGCACACACTTTTCTCATGTTCAGTCTGTTGTGTGAATTTAAAAGACTGTACTTTCATTTAGTTTTGCTGACCTAGATATCTCTGCAATTATCACTTTCCTATCCTGGTCAATGATTTTCTTCACTCTTGCAGAATTTTCATCGCTGCACTCTGAGGATGGTCTTCCTGATCTTGGAAGATCAGCAACATGAGAACGGCCACACTTAAACTGCCCACACCAATATTTTTACAGAAGCATACGAAGGACAGAATTCCTCAAATAGTGGTTCCATTTCCCGGTGTTTTTCTATAGGTGTTTTTCCCTGTAACATCGAGAATGTTATCAGTTTTGGCCTCTGATTTCTCCATTGTTCTGAGTAACTGTTAGAGTAGCAGATCCGGTGATAAGATGGGTTGCTCCAGGCCCCATACCGGGTAAACCTTTCAAGGAGGGAAATTCATTCTTCTCAAGTCAGTACAAATTTAATGAGCTACATATGTGCCAAATTTCAACTTTCTCCTCCTACTCCTTCATTGTCACGGTAAAGACTTATGACAAGCCCCTTGTATGTTAAGCACATAGAAAACATATACACAGTGGGGAACAAAACACAAATTGAAGTGATAAGCAATTCAGGTAATGTTTTATGACGTTTGCTATGTGATTAGTATAAATGTAATATTTGATGTTGGTATATGGTTGACATACATGTCATATTTAATTATGATTGTTATGTGATTAGTATAAATGTAACATCTGATGTTTATATGTGATTGGTATAAATATAATATTTGATGATGTTCGTATATGAGTGGTATAAATGTAATATTTGATGATCGTATGTTACTGGTCAAAATGTAATATTTGATGATGTTTGTATGTGATTAGCATAAGTGTATAATATTTGATATTTGATTTTGGGGCCGCTGTAGTCAAGAGGTTAAGGCACTCGCCTCTCACAGTGGTGAGCGGAAACGGCAGACGATCGACCCTCACAAGTTTCAAACGACCCATGCTCTCATGGGAAGTAAGACCAGAGTGCCTGCATCCCGAGTTACCTCCAGTCGTCTCCACCAATTGTATTGACGACCAGCGCATTCACTTCCCCACTATTATCTAAATTCAGCGAACACCACATTGTTAAGATAAAACTGTCTGATGTTGTGGCCGTCACCGCTTGCGATGACCAATAACTATTTAATATTTGATGATATTTAAATGTGATTCGCATAAATCTAATATTTGGTGATGTTTGTATGTCATTGATACAAATGTAATATTTGACGATATTCAGGCGTGATTGGCATAACTGTAATGTTTGCTGATGATTGCATGTGAATGGTTTAAATGTAATATTTGATGCTTTTATTTTGTTGACATAAGTGTAATATTTGATGTTCGGATGTCATTGGTATAATTGTGATATTTGATGTTTGTATATGATTATCACAAACGTAATATTTGATGATGTTTGCATGTGTTTGGCATAAACGCAACATTTGATGTTCATTTGTGATTTGTAAAAACGCTAAATTTGATGACACTTGTTTGTGATTGGTATAAATGCAATATTTGATGATATTTGTGTGACTGGGTATAAATGCAATAAGTGATAGCGTTTGTGTGACTGGGTATAAATGCAATTTGTGACTGGCTATAAATGCAATATGTGATGGTGGTTGTGTGACTGGGTAAACATGCAAAAAGTGATAGCGTTTGTGTGACTGGGTATAAATGCAATATGTGATGGTGTTGTGTGACTGGGTATAAATGCAATATGTGACGGCATTTGTGTGACTGGATATAAATGCAATATGTGACGGCGTTTGTGTGACTGGGTATAAATGCAATATGTGGTGGTGTTTGTGTGACTCGGTATAAATGCAATATGTGACGGCGTTTGTGTGACTGGGTATAAATGTACAATTTGATAACGTTTGTGTGTCTGGGTATAAACGCAAAATTTAATGACGTTTGTGTGACTGGATATAAATCTAAAATTTGATGACGTTTGTGTGACTGGGTATAAATGCAAAAAATTGTATGATTTTTGTGAGGGGCTGGTATATGCATAATAAGATTAGCATATGCGTGCTGGCATTTGCTTGTACGTCATTCAAGGCTAATTTGATGTTTTTCCAAATTGTGATGGCCTTCTAATTGGTACAGCCGGTACCTCAGACTTAGTTTCTTGCTTCTTTGACGATCGTCATCGATTCGCCATTGAGAACAGACAGATTTCCAGCATGGGTTGCCTCTGACCACTTGGCATTAACATCTTCCATATCCTTTCTTAAAATCCCATTGTGATCCCTATCCATTTGACTCCACGCTCACGCCCCCTCACTTATATCACCATTTAGTGTTTTTTTTCTCGAATTTGGCCACCACTGGCTTATCCGACAGTTTTCCAATTCTTACGCCCTCCTGGCCACCTAATCTGACATGTTTCCGTCACTTTGAGTCCAGGCTCCTGACCTGACAAGAAGTGGTGTGAGACGCGCCATCACATACGTAGACCCTTTTGTTGACATTTCCCATATATGTATTCATGTCTTCTTCTACGATTTGCTAGTTCAGCATTGTTGTTATTTGTTGTCCCCGGTGAAGGCCTATTGGTCGTAATGTAGGTTTCGTTTGTGTTTTCGTCTCGGTGCGGTATCTGACCATCATCATCATGTAGCATGTCCCTTAAAGAACGTCGCTCCCATCATAGTCTGTCTAAAAGAAACTATTTCCCTTGCCAAAACTCCAACCACCGCCACAGTCATATCTAGGCATTCCTGGATATCTTGGTGCCATTGTCTTCTTGGTCTACCCCTTCCTCTTTTGTCTGGAACCATACCTTCCATAATTGTTGTATCTTGATGTGACCAAAGTATTTACATTGTCTGGCAATAATGGAATTGATAAACCAGTTCTCCTCTATGCACAACTCTTGCCGAATGTCTATATTTGTCTTCTTCTATGTCCAGGGTATTCTGAGGATCTTTCTGTAACATTTTGACTCCAAGGATTCGATTCTTTCTCTAGAAGTTTTGGTAAACATCCATGATTTGCAGCCATAAGCTGCCACATGAAAAACAAAAGCTCTTCCAGACTTTTACTTTTGTCGTTTTGTTGGTGCTCTGCCATAATTGCTTCAGTCTGCATTGCCATGGCTAGTCTTCTTCTGATTTCTTTCGAGCAGTGTCAATTTTTGTCAATTGTGGAGCGCAGATATTCAAAATTCGTGACCTGATTTATTTCCTCACCATCCACTGTCAATTTGTGTTGACATTGCCCATGCCTATTTTTAATTTGAATCAAATTTAATTTTAATTAACTTTATTTTGCTTACATCTATCTTCTTCTTACTACTACCAGTCAAAGTGCTGTTGTGGAAGAGAGTAGATGGTGTCAAGAGAAAACATTAGGGAAATGCGTATGTTAATATACACCATTGTTTTAATATTGTTTGAACAATCACTCATTTACGCTGCAAAGCACATCGTTCTTTGTGGAGAATAGGAGCTTTTTCAACAAATGCCCTCATTATGTTTGATGTAAATGTTGCGGGTTCCTTGATGGAGCCCACAACAAAGCCATTAGAATACATTCTGAAGTATGGAAGCTTCCCTATGCCCCCCTATAGCGCACCTTCAGATTCACAGAGCTCGCTTTCGTTGAGGCAATTAATGGCGGCATACGCGTGGTTAAACCGCTTTGTAGTTTTTGAAGCATCGATGAAATGCTTCTTACTCGCTTTACATGCTGGTTCGTTAGGGACATAAAACATGACAAGTGCGGCATCAATATCGTAAAGGAAGGGTAGAAATGTCTCGCTATTTAAACTTTCAATGTTATCTGTTGCTATGAAGGGGTCTTGCACCCCGCGACGCAATTTTCGTTCCGCTTCTGAATGCTCCAGTGCTTGTTTGAGGATCTTCTGGTCTTCTGCATTTTTTCTGAATGTATGTCTGCTTTCAAAGATAGGTTTAAGCGTAGGTCTAGCACCCATCGTTGTCAAGTTTGAAGGCTCTACAGAAGGTGAAGATATGGGACTGGAGAAGAATTAATGCATGGAAAGCGCATGCCCAACTGGTGTAAAAAAACGTTAATCTGAAAAAGACAAGGGAAAATATAAATATATGTCATCAATAGAGGGCATTTCAAAATGATTTGAACCATAAAGGGTGGAAATATTCCTGAACATGCTAACTATGTGGCTTTTACCACAACTGCAATATGGCAGTGCCGAATTTATCTTACAGTTCGATGGAGCGCCATGTCACTACCATCATAATAAAAGGAGAGCAGAAAAAATGGTACAATACCGGCTGCGGGTCTATCATTGCTCTGGCGTTTTAGTTCATTATGGTTGCCGCACAGTAACTCCCACTAGTCGACTTACACTTGTGTTCACGGAAACGTGTCGTTTTCCATTTGGACTAGTTAATTCGCTCATTGTTTATGTTTTCTTCCCTCTGATTATCCTGCCACGGACATGGGCTATATGAATTAGCAATTCGCTTAAACCTGCGTTGTATTTTCACAATCTAGTGCTCACGGCTGAACATTATGAGATTTACGCCCTTCACCGTAGCTGCAGATATCGTCGGTTTTGGTGTGACTGAAATATAGACACGCGACCATAAAGGACGAAAACACGTCGCTCGGAAGAGATGCCCAACACATTACTAACACGTTGAGTGGTGTCCCTACGATCTCTTGCGTTATGGGAAAGGCAAGACACACAACGATAGATGTCACACACACATAACCACCCCCCCCCCCCCCCCCAAATCCCCCTGTCTTGTGGGATAACTGTTTACGAGGAAGGATTTGAGAGTTAACCCTGAAGAAAAATCTGCATCCTGTGCTATCTCCAATCGTCTCGATAATGTCTTGCCACTGGTCAAAGGCAGCTCAAGACGAGAGACTAAGATTGACAGGTTGACAAATGGCAGTTCCTCCTTCACTTTAAACCAAATCACCGCGCAACTCACCCATTTTAGCGGACACAGCAAGAGAAACGATTGTCCACACGGCTGAACAGAAATAGTGGTCTTCATCACATGTGATGTACAAGCATTATCAATGAAAGAAACGTCCTTAATGAGAGACTGTCACATCTATGGGTAGGGTGTGTAAGTAGCATTGATCAACACATTCTTCGCTGGTCATCAAGATCACCGGACCTGGCACCATTTTTTTAATGGGGATATGTTTAAGATACTGTCTACAAGCGACCACTAATCTAAGACGTGTGCGAACTGCAAGATCGCATTACGGCTGCAGCGCAAACCATTTATGAACACACGCTACAACTCGCCTGGAAGGAGTTAGTTTACCGAACTGACATTTGTAGAGAAACAAAAGGCCCTCACATTGAAACTTTTGTGAGGTAACTTCGGGATAACCACTGGCAATTGAACTTGGACAGCTACATTATATATCTTAATTTGACAATTTATGAACAAACTATAGCAAGCTAAAATTGTTAAAATCATCTTTAGATGCCCTGTACATGTTTCATTGAAGAAACAAATATAAGCTCCAACAATAATAATGACGAAATGGAAGAGAATAAGTCAATGTCAGCCTCACGTTAGAAAATGGTTCATAAAACCGACATTATTGAAATGAGCGCTCCCTTGTGTCGTCAGTCAATATCATTGCTGAAAGGGCATAGCGTACGACGGTTGTAGCTCCTGTGGCGGCTCTGATAATGTTCACTGACTTCTTCATGTACCCCTTTACAGGTGGGTTGACTGGGAAAATAGGTAATGCCATGCACACATACAAAAAACCACGGCATGCCCGGTATAAGCATGGTGTAATTTGAACCTCACAGTTTGGGAAAGCCTACAGCTGCAGCAGTACGTACTTCCGGAGCATTATACTAGTGGCTGCCTTACATGATGATCTTCAGACCCTGCAAATTACACTGCAGTTTGCTGAGGCTGAAAATGCAAGACAGTGAATGATGAACTAACAGCAGCGAACGACTCATAACAGGCTGCTTGCATCAGGGGTAGCGCACCAGAGCTGACCAAGACCCTATTTTGCCTCCAAGAGACGACCATGGAAAAGGCTGCACTAATAAAGTGAATAGGGATCGCAATGTGAAGGCAAACCGGATACAAACAACAACAAAAAGCCAACTGAAAGCAGATGTGTCGGGCTGAAAGGCGCATATATCACAGTCTTGTTGTAAACTATGACACAAAGTCACAACATCCGTTCCAGCATGACTGCCAAAGAAGAAGTCATGTATATAAAGTTGTGGATACAGAGTTTCTTTGTTCGGTCATTGTGACGAGGAAATCCCTGCCCACAAGTCGCTCCTCAGCGCCAGAGGTCTTCCCCCGACCGGCTTGAGGAGCAGAAGAGGCCGTCCCCGAACAGTATGCTCCAGCAAGTAGCGACCTCCTCCTCCGTAATGGACGAGGCCTGGAGCCACGCCACAGCTGTGGGTCATGGACGAGGCCTGGAGCCACGCCACAGCTGTGGGTCATGGACGAGGCCTGGAGCCACGCCTCAGCTGTGGGTCATGGACGAGGCCTGGAGCCACGCCACAGCTGTGGGTCATGGATGTAGCCGACAGACGCAACGGCCTCAACGCTTAAGCGAACATTATAATTATTATATAAAGTCGCGGGGATAAAGTCGTGGAGATAAAGTTGTGGAGATAAAGTCGCGGAGGTAAAGTTGTGAGGATAAAGTCGCGGAGATAAAGTTGTGGAGATAAAGTTGTGGAGATAAAGTCGTGGAGATAAAGTCGCGGAGATAAAGTCGCGGAGATAAAGCCGCGGAGATAAAGTCGTGGAGATAAAGTCGCGGAGATAAAGTTGTGGAGAGAAAGTTATAAAGAGAAAGTTGTGGAGAGAAAGTTGTGGAGATAGAGTTGTAGAGAAAAAGTTGTGGAGAGAAAGTTGTGGAGAGAAAGCTTTAGCGAGAAAGCTATATAGAGAAAGTTGTAGAGAGAAAGATGTGGAGAGAATGTTATAGAGAGAAAGTTTTAGAGAGTAAGCTGTGGACAGAAAGCTATAGAGAGAAAGCTGTGTAGAGAAAGCTGTGGAGAGAAGGTTATAGAGAGTAAGTTGTGGAGATAAAGCTACGGAGAGAAAGTTGTGGAGAGAAAGTTATGGAGAGAAAGTTATGGCGAGAAAGCTGTGGAGAGAAAGCTACAGTGAGAAAGTTATAAAGAGAAAGCCGCGGAGAGAAAGTTATAGATAGAAAGCTGTAGAGAGAAAGTTATAGAGAGAAAGCTGTAGACAGAAAGTTGGAGAGAGAAATCTATAGAGAGAAAGTTTTAGAGAGAAAGCTGTAGAGAGAGAGAGAGAGAGAGTTGTAGAGAGAAAGCAGTAGAGAGAAAGCTATAGAGAGAACGCTTTAAAGAGAAAGATGTAGAGAGAAAGATATAGCGAAAAAGCTTCAGTGAGAAAGGTATTGAGAGAAAGTTGTAGATCGAAAGTTGTAGAGGAAACGCTATAGAGAGAAAATTGTAGAGATAAAGCTTTAGAGAGAAAGTTATAGAGAAATCTATAGAGAGAAAGCTATATAGAGAAGCTGTAGAGAGAAAGCAGTAGAGAGAAAGCTGTAGAGAGAAAGTTGTGGAGCGAAATGAGCAAGTCAGCAGGGAAGGTAAGATGATTGCTGTGTAAACTCGCCACAATGTCCACAGTGCCCCGCGTCTCTTCAGATGTTAACTCGCACAGGTGTTGCTATAAGGTCTGGTATAGAAAATAATAAATACTTCTTCATCTGCTATTGTAAGATGGCATTCTTCAACTGTTGAAACAAATAGCTCTTCGTGTGCCGCACATCATCAAGCTACCTTGGCCATAATATTGGGTGAGTAGAGCGGCCAAAGCTCGCTGTATGTTAAACATTAGACATTGTCTTTAAAAATAAGACGTTCTCTACTTGCCAAGGCAACAAGTGGGGGGACTACAACAACATGGCGCGTTAGTTCCGGAATAGATGGTTTTAGTGCGTCTAATTTTTTAAAAATTGTGCACATTCAGAAGGATAACTGGTGATAATGATGTTCGACTGAAATGGACTATTCAGTTCAGATCAGGTCATCCCGTAACCGGTGAGGTCGTTGGGGCACACATGAAGACATCCTCACAACACCACGCCAGCCTTCCATGTCAGATGCCGCTGCCTGTGCCTCTTTTTGGTCGAGATTGGTCCATTCTTTTATGTTGTCCTCCCATCTCTTTTTTAGAAGGGCCTCTGTCTTGCACCTTTCCGAGGATGTTCCATATTTGCAAGACCATTTGATCTCGATATGTGACCATACCAAGCGAGTTTCCTTCTTTTGACAGTTGCCAAGAGGTCTTCAAAGGGCCCTACTGCTGTTGTAATTCTATCTCGTATTTCCTCATTTGTAACTCGATCTTTGTACGTGACGTTTAAAAGTCTTCGGAAACATCTCATCTCCAAGGCCTGTATCCTTCGCTGAAGGTCAGCTGTAATTGTCCATGTCTCACAAGCATAGAGGAATATTGACAGGACCAGTGTACGCTTTAATCTGATTTTTGTGCATAGTGCTGACCGTTTATCTTGCCAGATTTTGTTAAGCCGTGCAAGCGCCGTTATTGTCTGTGCTATTTGGCCAACATCTCCCATTTTGATCGTTCATCACTGACAATCGACCCTAGATATGTAAAACGGTCAACCACTTCGAGTTCCTGACCGTTAGCTTTTATCCTGCTGTTGAAGCCCTCGGCGTTGTTGGTCATTAATGTTGTCTTTCCAGCGTTCATCCCCATACCATAGTCAAACTGTTTCATTGAGTCTTCTGACCAATTCCTGGAGTTCTGCTTCTCAACCCGCCAATATCATCTGCAAAGCGAAGGTTGGTAATCGTTCGGCCCCCTATCTTGACAGTACCAACGTGACCTCCAAGTGCCTCACTAATAATTCCCTCAAGGAATATTTATGGACTATTACACTATACTAAATATGTTGATAGGCTAAAGATATTCCGGATTGAATCAGTTAACGGAGTAAAAGCTATTTGTTGCACTTTGCTAGATCTAACAGTTTTATGAATTCTATTGTATCAACTATCTGGCAGACGGGAGGATGGCCAACTAGTTGAAAAAAATCACTGATTATAGTCCTACCTAAGAAGGTTTAACTCCAATATGTCAGAACTACCGAACGATAAGTCTTACCAGCCACCCCAGCAACGTGATGCTAAAGGTTATTTTGAACAGACGGCAACCTAGGGCATAAGTTGTCATTGCAAAAGAACAAGCTGGTCGCAGTATAATAAATCACATTGTTAATCTGCGACTGCTCAACGAAAAATACCTTCAGCATAATCAAAAGCTAAACCAAGTCTTTCTTGACTTAAAAAAAACTGTTGACATGGTCTAACTTGAGGCCCTGTGGGCAACTATGCGAAAATATAAGATGGGGCGTCAACTTACCTAGGTCATTGAGAGACTCTACTCCCAGGCCACCAGTTTAGTCTTCCTTAACGGGACAACTCGGAAATGGTTCTAGACGTCAACCACTGTATGACAAGGATGTATTCTTTCACCGACCCTATTCAACGTTTTTCTTGAACGTATCATGTCCGAAGCACTGGAGGATCACGTGGGTACTGTCAGCATAGGTGGTTGTTCACTCACCAATCTCAGGTTTGCTGATGACATTACCAGGCTGGCTGGAAGGGAGCTAGAACTTGCGAGTCTAATCTCAAACCTTGAAAATGGCGCTCAAAAGTTTGGCATGGAAATTAGTGAAGAGAAGAGCAAAATCATGGTCAACGGTCCAGAGCGCCTAATAACACCGATTGTGATCAAAGGCGAACCATTGCAAATTGTTAAACAGTTTAAATACCTGAGAGCACTGATGGATGCTTGCAGAACTGACATTCAGGCAAGAATAGCGATGACCATGCCTGCCCTGAATAAACTGAGTCCGCTATGGAAGGAAAAAAACATCAACCTGAAATCCTAGTTGAGTTTAATGCCTGCACTTGTCACCTCTGTGTACCTTAACACGTGCGAAACTTGGACTCTGGCAGCGGCTTTTGGGTGAAGAATTTGTGCAATGGAGATAAGATGTCTGCAACGAATTCTCGGGATTTCGTATCTAGACCACGGCACGAATAAGGCAGTTCAGGATATTGTTAAGAGAGAGGTCGGCCAATATAAAGACCTATTGGCTATTGTAAAAGCACGACAGGTCGCATGGTACGGGTATGTTTCAAGATCGTCTGCGTTGACCAAGACACTAGTCGACTTACACTTGTGCTCACGGAAACGTGTCGTTTTCCATCTGGAATAGTTCATTCGCTAATTTGTTGTGTTTTCTTCCCTCCGATTACCCTGGCATGGACATCGGCTATATGAATTAGCACTTCACTTAAACCTGTGTCGTATTTTAACGGTCTAGTGCTCACGGCTGAACTTCGTGAGATTGGCGCCCTTCACCATAGCTCCAGACAAGCGTCAATTTTGGTGTGACTGTGAAATATAGACACGTGACTATTATGGACGAGAACGCGAGATGCCCAACACATCACTAACACGCTGAGTGATGTCCCTGCGACCTCTTGCGTTTATGGGAAAGACAAAACACACAACGATATATGTCACATCCGCCCCCCCCCCTCCCCTTCCACCTGTCTTGTGGGATACCTATTTACGGGAAAGGCTTCAACAGAAACCCTTAGGAAAAATCTGCATCCTGTGCTATCTCCATTCATCTCAATAATGTCTTGCCACTGGTCGAAGGTAGCTCAAGACGAGAGAGTGGGGTTGACAAATAGCAATTCTCCTTCACTTTAATTCTAATAACTGTGCAAGTCACCCATTTTAGCAACACGGCAAGAGAATCGGCTGAACAGAGATAGTGGTCTTCATCACATGTGGTGGACAGGCATCATCGATGTGAAATCTATGAAAATCATCCAGCATCCCCAATAACACACATCACAAATGGCAACAAATTTCCAAGTAAACAACATAGTGTGGAGGCAGCCGGAGTGGTATGCAGCTGGGCAGAGGCAGCCGGAGTGGTATGCAGCTGGGCAGAGGCAGCCGGAGTGGTATGCAGCTGGACGGAGGCAGCCGGAGTGTTGTCTAAAGACTCTGCAGAGTCTTCTGGAGTCGCTGTGGTCGTGAGGTCAGGCACTGGCCTCCCAAAGCGATGAACAGAAACAGTGGACTGTCGAATCCCAGAAGTTTTAAAGTGACTTCTGGTTTCACAGAGTGTCTGCTACCTGAGTTGCCTCCAGTCGTCTTGACTAATGTCGTGCTACTGATCCAAGGTAGCTCGGGACCAGAGAGTGAGGTCGATGACAAGCGCAGTTTCTTCCTCACCATGATCCAAATACAGCGCTGTGCTGTACATTTTTTTCAAGCATTATCTCCAACGTCCCCCCCCCCCCCCCCCCCCCCCCCACCCCATGGCTTGACCGTCGGCAAATTTGATATCATTAATTTTCAAATCATTGACTTCGACACAGCAAAAACTTAACAACAATTTCAAAGTGCTGGTGAAAAGGTGCACAATGACAACAACGAGGCAATAATGCCGTGTCTACTGCACACAAACTTTAACAATACATATTACACGACACGCTGGTAACATCGTACATCGCCGTCGATGAGGAACCAACATCATCTGTCACACTGTGTCCTTGAGACTGTGTAGATTGTGACTGATCAAGCCAATGCGAGCGCGGGAAATTCGATTACACGACTGGTAAGCATAATACCACTGGTCTAAACTTCCTGATTGTGGGCTGCATGAACAAGGAAGCCTCCGCTGATTGCAACACCGTTTGTGACACTACCTTTCAAGCATTAGTTAGACCTAGATTGTACTGTGTATAGGTATGGAGTCCTTATCGTAGAGAAGATATAAACATGCTGGAATGGATTCAAATAAGAACGACAAAACTGATAGTGGAATTCCAGAATTACAGTTATGAGTAAAAAGACTCAGAAAAACCGGCCTACAAAGTCTAGAAAGGAGAAGAAATCGAGGTGACAATACAGGTTTAATTGATAATCAAAGGAACGGATTATTTCAGACTATAACACTTTTTTTTCAAAATTCAACCACCTACAAGAATAAAAGGACAAAGCTTCAAATTAACTAAAGAAAGGTCCAGATCAGATATTAGGTAATATTTTTTTTAGTCACAGAGTGGTGAATGTTTGGAATGCATTGCCACAGGAAGTAGTGGAGGCAGGGACAATTAATGCATTTGGCTTGGCTCGGCCTCGTTCATTCTCAATTTCCCACTACCAAACACTGAAAGGGCCTAAGTAGCAGAGTCTAGTCCAGAGAACGAAATGCGTTGTGTCGTAGTTTACAGCTTGACTGCAATATTTGCACCTTTCGGTCCAACACATCCGACTTCAGCAAGCATTTTTTTAGTACCGGGTTAGCATTCCCTCTTCTATCCCTTCTCCTTAGCCAGTCTGCCCTGCTGCAGCCTGTTATCCAGGATCACCGCATGGAGGTGTAGAAGGGTCTTGGCAGCTTTGGTTCGCTGGCCCTGACGCTAGCAGTCAGCTACGAGTCACTGACCACTGCAGCTACACTGCTCAGCAGCGTAATGCATTTAATTAATGCATTTAAGAACAGATTGGATGTGCATAGCTTTTAGAGCTGAGAAATGTACATGAAACTGGTTGTCTACAGACTCTGCAGAGTCTGCTAAACCAGTATCTTCTTCTTCTTCTTCGTACGCTGGTTACAGCGTTATACGTTGCACTGTGTTACTTTGTTAAGCCTGTGGTCCAGTACATCCGATTTCAACAGGCGTTTCTGTAGGGATGCCCTCCTTAGCCTTTGGCTGTCCCCAGTCTATCTGGAAGGCAGCAGTTGTTTTTGGTTGTCTCTCTTAGGGAAGTTGTCTTGCAGGACTATCGAGTCTTCCCCACTCGTGTCTATAGGGTGTGGCAATGATATGATATAATGGACTGTATGTACTAGTTTTTCAAGTATCCTGGAAGAGATGCAGTCCAGTGTGACTGTGTCCCAGGATCGTCACGTACTGCCAGAAACGTAGCATATGCATGTGAGTGAGGTATCTCCTTGTTCCTTTTATTTTCTCGGCTCATCTGCAGTAATGGTACCCCTAGCATTCCCCGCCACCTGGGCGGTTGTCACAATAGGGCAGAGGTGCAATGTCCGCTGGCCTGCATCTCTTTTGCGTCCATTGGGATGACTGATGGCAGACAGAGGTAAAGAGCAAGGCATGAGTGCATTTAACCAGGGGACAAGCCTGGTCATGGCACGGAGATGTTGTTCGCCTGGTGTGCGGACATATCTCATGATCAAGGGCTGAGTCTCAACAGTTCGCAGTGAGGTGGCTGCTCTACTGCTTACGACACCCCGACCGAGAACTAAGTCTTCTACTAGTGGTTTCACACCTCAACGCCGTATGGGGTGAATATCGAGCAGCTTCCCGCCTGCTTTGATCGGCGGACGGCAGAGACCTCTTTCTGCGGCTCGATCGGGTCGGGCTGAGACGCGAGCCCCAAGTCCCAAACATATCGTAGCCTCCCATCGCAGCGGTGCTGAGATTTAGGGCGGGATTCCGGCTGAGAGGCGTTCGGCCGAGCACGTGGACCAAATGTCTGAGACTTGCGATTCCTCTCGAATTAAGCAGGAGTACCGTAGCAACGCCCTGTCATTAGTAGGGTAAAACTGACCTGTCTTCCGAGCGTCTAATACCAGCACCCGTTCCCTATTAGACCCAACGAATCAAGAGAGAGCTTTTTAGTCAGTCAATGACCAAGCGTCTGAAACCTGCGATTCCTCTAGGGTTGAGCAGGATTACCGTATAAACGCTCTTTCATTAAGAGGGTAAAACTGACCTGTCTTCCGTGGGTCTAATTCCAGCACACGTTCCCTATAAGACTCAGCGAAAATGCTCCTGGCCTGTCAGTCATTACAGTTTTGGCGTGTTGAGTCAAATTAAGCCGCAGGCTCCACTCCTAGTGGTGCCCTTCCGTCAATTCTTTTAACGAACAGTGGGTGCGAGCCAATCGAGCCCCCGAGAGACTAGCCCCAGATTTCCGAGGGTCTAATTCCAGCACACGTTCCCTATTAGACCCAACGGAAGTGCTCTCGGCCTGTCAATCATAACAGTGTTTTTTAAACCAGTATAAGGACGTTAGGTTAATTTGAACGATTTTGACCCAAGCTTTTCCAGGTGTTAATGTCTATTTGGCAGCACTTAAGGGACTTCTTCATTCCGTCCTTGGCGCGCTTTTCTTTATGTCCCTGTTTTCATTCTCCTTTACGGGGACGGCATGGGCTAGTGGTTAAGTGACACGGCCCACACACAGAAGGTGCTGGGTTCGATCCCCATCACAGCACCGGCCGTTACCCCGGGAAAGCAAACTCTTAGAAAATACAAGAGGAAGCAGATCCTTACATAAAATGCATGCTGAAGTCGGATGCACTAGGCCGACAGGCGCAAAATAAAAACCACAGTGCAACGTACACCGCCCTTGAGGATAAGAGAAATAAGGCGAACGCAAAAAAAAAAAAAAAATTCACCATGCAGAAGCCCCTTTGGAAACCTATCGCTTGACATTCCAGCAAGGTGGCCAGCCCATCTTGTGTATTTCAGCAAAAGTGCATGAATACCTGGCCTGTTGGTTCTGGATTGCACTTCAATATCTGTCCTGCTAAAGTCCTGCCAGTGAATATGAAATATGTGTCTCAGAGAAGTCATGTGGGAGCGAAGCCAAGTGACGCTGCCTCCGTTTGATGTGTAGCCAGCATCAATTCTAGAATTGATGTGTAGCCGGTATAAATTTTAGGTTTGATGTGTAGCCGGTATAAATTTCAGGTTTTATGTTTAGCCGGTATAAATTCTATGTTGATGTGTAGCCAGTACAAATTCTAGGTTTGATGTGTAGCTGGTATAAATTATAGGTTGGATGTGTAGCCAGTATACAATTAAGTTTGATGTGTCTCTCTTTCACCTTCTATCACCCATGAATGTATAGGCCATCAACCAACCCTCGCCAAGCAGCTCTGTCCTGTGCAATCTTTTCCACTTACTTCCAGCTTTCCCCTGTTTTCTTTACTTCCGCCTCCAGATCTCATCTCCATGCATTCCTTGGTCTGCCTATGCCTTTCCATCCCTGGGGGTTCCATGACAAGGATTGCCTGGCGATACCAGCGTGGGGTTTTCTTAATGTATGACCCATCCGTATCCACTTTCTTTCTAAGATTTCCTGCTCCAATTTACCTTGTCCCGCTCTCTCCCACAGTCTGTCGTTTGTAACTTTGTCAAACCATTCTATATCAAGCATCTTTCTCAGACATCTGTTGACAAAACCCTGCAGTCTCCTGTCATTGCCTGTGGTCATCCTACAGGTTTCCATACAGCAGGACTGGCTTCACATTTGAATTGGAAATCCTTATTTTTGTCTTCCTTCTTATTTCCTTGTTGTTCCATCTTGGTTTCAACATCCCGAATGCAACTCTTGCTTTTTGTATCCTTGTTTTTATATCCTCATATGTCCCTCCTTCCTTGTTGATGAAACTTCCTAGGTATGTAAATACCTCTACCTCTTCCAGTGGTGTTCCTCTCAGTCGGATTGGTTCTGTGTTTGCTGCATTGACCCTATTTATTTTTGTCTTTTCCTCATGGATCTTCAAACCGACAGAGATATAATCCAATCAATCCAGTTTCCTTTGCATTTGGCATTGAATATGGGACAGAAGGGGTATATCATCTGCAAAATCCAGGTACTACAGCTGTTTATTCAAGGTCTACTGAATTCTATTTCTTTCATTTGTTGTTACTTTCATAATCCAGTCCACTGCCAGAATTAACAGGAAAGGCTAAAGTAGGCAACCGTGTCTTACATCTGATTTAATTTTGAATGGCTCTGTGAGTTGTCCTTTCTGTATACATTGCATCTGGTTGTGAGTTTTTGAGGAAATCCAGAGTGCCTCAGTCGTTTTTAGAGTAAATCTCTGTTCAAACTGTCGAATAGTTTGATGTGTAGCCGGTATAAATTATAGGTTGGATGTGTAGCCAGTTTAATTCTAGATTGGATATACAGCCCGTATAAATTCTAGGTTTAATATGTAGCCGGTATTAATTCTAGGTTGTATATGTTCAGTTCAGTTCAGTTCATCCCGTAACCCATCAGGTCGCTGAGGCACACATGAAGACACTCCCAAAATCCCACGCCATCCCTCTCTGTCTGTCGCCGCCTGACGTATCTCACCAGGACAAAGGCCTGACCACTCAGTGATGTTGTCCACCCATCTCTTCCTTGGACATCCTCGCCATCTCTGTCCCGGTACGGAACCAAAGAGTATCGAGTTGGTAATTCCGTTGGACCTCGCGACGTGCCTGCACCAGGTCATCTTTCGTCTTTTGATAGCTGTGAACAGATCTTCAAAAGGACCAATAGCGTCTTCAACTCTCTGACGTATTACTACGTTCGTGACATGATCTTTATATGTAGCCGGTATAAATTCTACGTTTGATGTGTAGCCTACACACATTTTAGGTTCTATGTGTAGCCGGAATAATTTCTAGGTTGGATATGTAGCCGGTATAAATTCCAGGTTGGATATGTAGCAAGTATAAATTCTAGGTTGGATATGTAGCATGTATAAATTCTAGATTGGATATGTAGCCGGTATAAATTCTAGGTTAGATATGTAGCTGGTATAATAATTGATTTGATGTGCAGCCTGCACATATTATAGGTTTTATGTGTAGCCGGAATAATTTCTAGGTTGAATATGTAGCCGGTATAAATAATTTGTTTTATGTGTAGCCTGCACACATTTTAGGTTTTATGTGTAGCAGGTATAAATTCTAGGGTTTGATGTGCAGCTGGTAAAAATTCTAGGATTTTATGTGCAGCTGGTATAAATTCTAGGGTTTGATGTGCAGCAGGTATAAATTCTAGGGTTTGATGTGCAGCTGGTATAAATTCTAGGGTTTTGATGTGCAGCTGGTATAAATTCTAGGGTTTTGATGTGCAGCTGGTATAAATTCTAGGGTTTGATGTACAGCAGGTATAAATTCTAGGGTTTGATGTGCAGCTGGTATAAATTCTAGGGTTTGATGTGCAGTTGGTATAAATTCTAGGGTTTGATGTGCAGCTGGTATAAATTCTAGGGTTTGATGTGCAGCTGGTATAAATTCTAGGGTTTTGATGTGCAGCTGGTATAAATTCTAGGGTTTGATGTGCAGCAGGTATAAATTCTAGGGTTTGATGTGCAGCTGGTATAAATTCTAGGGTTTGATGTGCAGCTGGTATAAATTCTACATTTGATAAAAGATTGCTATAAATGATCTTGTGTGGGCGGTATATCTTGTAAATTCTACGTCTGTGTGGCGGATTTAAATGATAAATATGTGTGTTGAATCATTTATATGTAGTAAACCCTGAGAATGAGTCGAATGTGACGATATAGAAATAATAGAAACAAATTTGTCCAATTGTTCATTTTTATTACATTTATTCAGTTATTTAATGTTTCTGCATACATTATATTAGTAAATGGTCATTCAAATACTGGGTCATTTATATCCCTTTTCAGTAAAGACAGGTGACTTTTCCACAAAATTCTGCATTACATCTGCGGTGAAAGTTTTGGACTCTCTGATATTGCCCACAATAAAGCCTTTAGAATAAAGCCGGTAAAATGGGAGCTTGGTGGTATCTTGATTGCAGCATAGATCGGTCTCCAAGGTGCAATCAACCGCACCATAGGCGTGGTTATTTCTGCGTGTCCTGTTAGCCGCCTCACGGATATGTTCCTTGCTCCAAGCACTAAGTGTCCCACACGGATCGTAATACATTACAAGAGCTGCATCTTTATCGCAGACAAAATCGGTAATTGTGTCTGAACTTAAACCCATAACTTTTTTAGATCCTACAAAAGGATCTGGAGAGGGTTCAATGCATGATTCGGCGTCTTCATATTTGGATTTTCTTTTGTTCAATTTATCACCAAATTTCTTGACAAAGGACATGTTTGCCAAGAATGTAGCCTTTGTGAGATGAATCCTAGAGTTGACCGACCGATGAAATTGGTAGGAAGGCTTAGTTACTAGGACTGGGAGAGTACAACTCACTTTTCATTAAACGTTACTGTGAAATATATTCAGGTAAAGATGTTAATATAATCAGCAAATGTTATCACTTTACAGAAACATTTACCTGTTATTTCTTAATATTTACTGGAAACAGAGAAATATGACACTACTATTGATCGATGGAAATGGAAAGAGTGAATAAGAAGAGATGGAAATATATTTTTTAAAACAAGCCACATTAAATAGTAAATTAACATAGATACAACAGCAAAATGGAATATGGCGTACAAGGGATGAAGGACCTTTACAACAGCAAAATGAAATATGACATACGAGGGATGTAAGACCTTTACAACAGCAAAATGAAATATGACATACAAGGGATGGAGAACCTTTACAACAGCAAAATAAAATACAAGGGATAGGGGACCTTTACAACAGCAAAATTAAATATGACATACGAGGGATGGAAGATCTTTACAACAGCAAAATGAAATATGACAAACGAGGGATGACGGAACTTTACAACAGCAAAATGAAATATGACATGCAAGGGATGGGGGACCTTTGCAACAACAAAATGGAATATGACATACGAGGACTGCAGGAACTCCACATAAAGCAAACAAGAGTGACAGACACATGATTTAACATATGTAATAGACTTGCGATAAATCCAATATGTCTGAGACAGCTCGGCAATATTAACACTATTTTTCAATCTGGATTCTCTCAAACCAAGACTTTTTTGTGAGGAAAAAATGTTTGTTGTTCTAGTAATCAAAATGTCATTTATTTTCCGATATGATCTTCTGCAAAACTAATACTATTTTTCAATCTCGATACTCTAAAATACGAGAGGTGTTCAAGTCAAACCAAGACATTATTTTATAAGTGAACTTTTTTTTTTTTTTTAGGAATCAAAAAGGCATTCGTTTTTTTATATAATCTCCTGCAACATTTATGAACTTATTCTAGCATTTAAGCAATGCTTGAAAAGATTCAGGGTATTAAGATTTGTCAGTATGTCTGAACCATTCCAGGACAACCTGTTTCACTTCAATATCAGTCCTGAAATGCTGACCTAACAGGAATTCTTTTAGGAGTTCAAATATGTGGAGATAGCTTGGAACAAGGTCTGGACTGTAAGGTGGATGTGGCAATACCTCCCTGCCGGGTAGCTGCAGATAGCACAAAGTGCGGTGAGCCGTATGAGGTCGAGCGTTATCTTTCAGGAGCAGGATGCCCTTTATGATCAAACCTAATGTGCACTAACCTTCCCAAAATGCAAATGTTCATGAATAATAGTATTCACCGCACCCAGACAAAGACTTGCCTCTGGTGCAATTTTGCGACATGTTATGCATTGATTTTCCAGGATAAGGTCTTCCACAATCTGGATATTCCTAGAAATTACTCCGATGGGTTGAGAGCTACCACGACCAGGATCATCACTTACAGATGTACGGCCTTCTCTAAAACGTTTACACCATTCAAATGTCTTACTGCGGCTGAGTGTCTCATTGCTGTATTGTGATTGCAGTCTTCCGTAAATTTTCGCAGATTTCAGCCTTCTTTCACAAGAAACCATCACAACACGCTGTTCCATGCCAGCCCTAACAGTGTTGTCCGCCATGTTTATTTACCTGTCGCGTGACTGGCCAATGGCAATGGAACTAATGATAGTAGTTCCAGCACGCTATAACCCATTCAGGTAGAACTAGAACAAAAAGTCCCGGTTTGATTTTAACGCCCCTCGTATTATATATATATATAAATATAATAACTACATAAGATGGCATACATAGGTCGCAATAAGTAATGCATATGCAATGATGGTCCACACCTCACTGAAACCATTTTGGAACGACAATCGCATCTTGCTTCAAGACGCAGACACTAATCCTCTCTGTGTACCTTCACGCGTGTGAGACACGGCCGATGAATGTTGAATTTGAACGAGATATTTAGATGATGGAGCTGATATGCTTTACACGGAACCGTTAAATAGAAGACGGGTACTGTGTGAGAGAAAATCAGAAACTATGAGGATCAGAGAAACACCTGGGCAACTCAACATAAGTGAGCATGATATTGCTCTTCAACAGGTCCATGAGTTCAAGTATTTGGGGTAAATTTTTTCAGCAAACGGAAGGATTGATAGTGAAATTTAGACTAGGTGTCAGAAAGCATATGTGGTGACTTATCAGATGTCGCCACTGCTTAGACACCTGAGTATTAGTTTGGCAGCAAAGTAACAGCTGATAAACAGTATATTTGTATAGACTCTGTGCTACCAGTGCCAAATACGGTCTCTGTTCAGGGCACGAGAGAGCAGAATTTTGACATGTGAAATGAAGTGTTTGAGGAAGATCATCGGTTATCAGGATAGCCGAATGCGGAAAGACGACATTCGAAGTATGGTCGGCACTACGTCTTGTGCCGAATACATTTCCAGGCAGAAAATAAGTTGGTTTAGTCATCTCTTGAGAATGCACCCTCATGAACTTCCACTGATGGCTTACAAAGCTGGTAGATGACTACAGGGCAAGGGGGCGTCCACGAGGTAGGTGGATAGGTGGCATTAGATTGATTGTGCAGCGACATGGGCTCACATTGACCGACGTAACGCACTTAGCGCAGGATACGCGACTTAAGATCTCCACGACGCTCAACGGCACAAGTGGAAAAAAAACTAACTAACTAACTCTGTCACAACAGTCAACATACGCAACACAATTGCACAATCTGATAGACCTTTGGAAAACTTCATATCAGTGGTAAAATACAATAAATGAGTCGGATCGGATAGTATCAGGGAGCCTAAAACTCAGCTCCACTGATAAAATAAACCCCATAATTGGTTTGGCACCACCCGAGATTCGAAGAAACGTCGCAGAAGAAATCAAACGGGAAGAACAGGAGCACGACCCAAGGCACCCAGTTTTTAAATCAGGTACAGAGCACAAGACTCAAATCCAGACATAGCTTCCTAAAATAAACAAAGCTCATTCAGGCAAAACCTGAAAGTCGTAGTATCGAGAGATGGCACAAATTGATGCAGGCCCCAGAGATGGAACTTCTGGAGTAACCTGCCGCCGGACATCATCTACCATACACAACATAGAAGTCGCTGAACAGGCTATCAACTGGTGCATCATGGTAGAAGAGGAATATGAAACGATGGGGATACACAGATGGTGGCACACGTTACTGTGGCGCAATTCAGAACCCAGACCAACTGATGACCTGCCCCAACCTCCAGGAAACATGCAATAGGTAGGATATGTTGGAGGCAAATGACAAGGCAATCCATGTCGCTGAAGTAACAGCTGATAAACAGTATATGTCTCTCCGCTCGACGCACAAGCCATTGGCAACATCCCGGCAGCATGCACTGCTCTCTTTCTGCCCTTCCAGGTTGAATCATTTAATCTTAGTTCCTTCTCATATGCTCTTCTTCGTGTGATTGTTTTCCATCTTGTTTTGCGCTGTCCTAGCATGGCCAGACTGTAGTTTCTGTCTTTAGCTAATCGTTACTGTTTTCCTGGCCTGAGTCATTGATGGAATAATCTACGTTGTTATATTGGTTTTCAATCTTGGTATTCAGAAAGGCAGCCAGCCGTGGAACTTCCTTGCGGCTTTCACTCCTCTTTCACTTTCTTCTCGTTTCCAAAGGCTCTGCCTTACCAAAGGCCGTCTGCTTTTGCTCTGCTGTCCATGTTTTCGTAACCACCAATGATTTTTTTAAATATAGATTTGGGTGGTCGACTCTAAATTGGTCTTTATAGTTAACGAAAAAAACTTCTGACAGCACAAGCTTGCGATGCGCAACCAGTACTATTAATTAATAGCCTACAGAGGTCGGAAATATAACTGAAGGCGTCATAAAAGAGAACAATATGTTTACCCGCTGTGAAGGCTACTTATGCAAGTGCCCCATATGATGTTTTCTAACGTAAACGTCGGGCCTGCCCATTTGCCTGTCAGACATTACATTATGTCTAATTGCAAACGGGGACAACAGCTGTTGGCTTGCGACGTCACATACTATATGCATCAGTTCAACAACGTGGTAACCTTGTCCTTTTCCCCCGTTCAATGCCGATGGAATATGATGCATTCTCTCAGGTGTGCAAATGTTTTGTCTTCCCATCTCTTTTTAACCTAATTCAACGTCTGCATACTGGTTTAGAAGAATATGCAGAGTCTGTATAACTAGTTTCATTTGCATTTCATTGCTCTAAAAGATATGCGCATCCGATATCTTCTTAAATGCATTAACTGTGCCTACCTCCACTACTTCCTGTGGCAATACATTCCAAGCAATCCCCACTCAGGTCAGGTCATCCCGTAACCAGCGAGGTCGTTGGGACACACATGAAGACATCCTCACAATCTCACGCCACCCTTCGCTGCCTGTGCCTCTTCTGGTCGGAGATTGATCCATTCTTTTATGTTGTCCTCCCACCTCTTTTTGGGACGGGGTCTCTTCGTCGTCTGCCTTACACCTTTCCGTGCAGCATCGTATTTGCAAGACCATTTGATCTCGATATGTGACCATACCAAGTGAGTTTCTAGCCTGGATCTCAGTTAAGAAACCTGTTTCCATCTGTACTGCCAGGTATTTAAACTTTAACAATTTGCAATGGTTCGCCTTTTATAGCAATCGGACCTGTTAAACCCTCTAGGGAGTTGACGGTGGTTTTGCTCTTCTCTGCATTAATTTAGCGTTAGAAGAAATAACATCAATTTGCATGGAAATAGCGTTAGAAGAAATAACATCAATTTGCATGGAAATAGCGTTAGAAGAAATAAAATCAATTTGCATGGAAATAGCGTTAGAAGAAATAAAAATCAATTTGCATGGAAATAGCGTTAGAAGAAATAACATCAATTTGCATGGAAATAGCGTTAGAAGAAATAACATCAAATCAAGTGGGAATAAGTTAGAAGAAAGGAAGTGAATTTACGTGGGAATAAGCGTTAAAAGAAAGTAAATCAATTTACGTGGGAATAAACGTTAAAAGAAAGGAAGTGAATTTACGTGGCAATAAGCGTTAGAAGAAAGGAAATGAATTTACGCGGGAATAAGCGTTAAAAGAAAGTAAATCAATTTACGTGGGAATAAGCGTTTGAAGAAAGGAACTCAATTTACGTGAGAATAATCGTTAAAAGAAAGGAAGTGAATTTACGTGACAATAAGCGTTAGAAGAAAGGAAGTCAATTTACGTGGGAATAAGCGTTAGAAGAGAGGAACTCAATTTACGTGGGAATAAGTAATGAACAAAATAAAAAAAGTAAGATTTACAGGGTGGAGACCTGGATAGGAATGTGTTCCTGTTCGCATTTTTCCCCCATTTATCTAGCAACAAGGCCTCGGTGATATTTCGATGACTTTTAAAAAAATGTCAGTCTCATCTCTACCTTCGTAGCTGATATTCTTATTTGATGTTAACAAACATTGTTTCGTGTACGTTAGTTATTATGATTTCTATTGCGTGGTGCGCCGGGGTCTTTGTGTAATACAGGGACAAGAATAGCATCACTGTCTCACAGAGAGCATGTCGTAAGAGACGATTTAACTGTGTGACATGGCATAACACCGGTCATGGTTATGTGGTTTGTTTAGAGCAGCATAGATGGCGCCTAACAGGCTGCGGGTCTACTTTGCTCTAGTGTTTGCGTCTATTAAGATGGATTCACGCCTCCGTTAAACACCCTCCGCGGCACTTGTCCCAACGTAGTAGAGTAATAAGATGCTCAAGCCTAGCCCGCTAAGCACGAAATCCTCCTCCCTGCTACATCGAGCTCATTGTAGAGCTGGGACCTGCACATGGGCGTCTGCCATTGTAGAAGTACAGGTCCACTAAGTGGGACCTGCACATGGGCATCTGCCATTGTAGAAGTACAGGTCCACTAAGTGGGACCTGCATATGGGCATCTGCCATTGTAGAAGTACAGGTCCACTAAGTGGGACCTGCACATGGGCATCTGCCCTTGTAGAAGTACAGGTCCACTAAGTGGGACCTGCACATGGACATCTTCCATTGTAGAAGTACAGGTCCACTAAGTGGGACCTGCACATGGGCATCTGCCATTGTAGAAGTACAGGTCCACTAAGAACTTCACTGATTTCCATTCCAAACTTTTAAGCGACATTGTCAAGGTTTGAGATTAGACTTGCAAGTTCTAGTTCCGTTCCAGCCAGCCCGGTAATGTTATCATCATCATCAGCAAAACCGGAGATTGGTGAGTGAACAACCACATATGCTGACAGTACCCACGTGATCCTCCGGGACTTCGGGCATGATACGTTCAAGAAAAACGTTGAATAGGGTCGGTGAAAGAAAACATCCTTGTCGTACACCGGTTGAAGTGGATAACCATTCCCCAGTTGTCCCGTTAAGGAAGGCTACACTGGTGGCCTAGAAGTAAAGTTTCTCAATTACGTAGGTAAGCCGACACCCGAATCTGATATTTTTGCATAGTTGCCTGAATGGCCTCATTTCAGACCAAGTCGAAAGCTTTTTTAAAGTCAACAAAGACTTGGTATAGCGTTTGATTATGCTGAAGGCATTATTCTCGAGGACCCAAACAAGACATCTAAACTACCCCAAGACCCAAACAAAACATCTAAACTGCCCCAACACATCTTCTTCTTCTTCTTCTTCGTACGCAGTCAGACAGTAACCATTATTTTTTCGAAAAAAGCGGTGGTCATCCTGAGGCTGTCGCCACTGCCATAGAGCTTGTCTTGCAGTTCCACTGGTGATGGCCACATCTGCTCTCTCTGATCCTCGTATGTCGGGCAGTTCTGCAGCAGATGTTCCGCGGTCATTTTACCAGTACCGCACGGGCATTCGTCGGTACCACCTATCTTCAATTTGTTGAATAGGTGGTACCTCAGTCTATTGTGGCCAGTGCGAAGTCTGAAGACAACGACCTGCTCTCTTCGGTTAAGCTGGTAATAGGCATCGTTTTTGGTGTAAACCAGTATGTTCGGTTTCCCATTTGGTCATGTATCTGGCTTTGATAAGCCGTTTTGACTCTTCGTACGTCATACTAGTATCCCCAACACATCTAAACTACCCTAGGACCCAGGCTTCTTCCTCTCAGAGCACATTCTCTTCACATTTATTCCAGTTCTCAGTATCTATTTTTGAGAGGGCATCAAGTGTCAATTCTTGAACATCACACAGTTTGAAAGTCTTGTTCTTGGCGGCAACTTGACCTTTGTCTGCAGTCCACACAAGTTCTATGTGGCTGAGGTGTGAATGGTGAGGTGGTAATCATAGAAAAGTGTGGCCATGCTCTACAATTATCTTGTCAATTAAAAACATCTTTGTCTTCCTAGTCCACCTCACAAGCTGCAATAACTCTGGTTTTAAATTGTTGTGACAAAAAGGTATATTTTCATTTGCAAGCCAATTCATGATTACTTGTTTCATGCTCGATGAAGTTTGAATTATGTCTTCCTGCGCCAGAACATTATGATAGAAAGCATTGTGTAGCATCTCATAGCCACCTCCTAGTCATCTTGTCCTTGACTTGTCACTGGGGTCGGGCGGCTCGAGATGAGAGAGTGAGGATAAAAAGTAGCGCAGTTAAAAAAAAAACTGTCATACGACATTTTTCCCATTGCTGGGGTAGTCGAGGGGTTTTGAAGGCTGAGGGCCTACAGACCGTTTCGCCACTGCTGTCGCCACGTCGTGTGCTGGCTATGTTTGTTTATTTCACCCCAAACAGAAAAACAACATATGCCATACCGGCGATTCAAACCGCTGCCCTCCTTGTCGGCAGGCAGTCCTTGAAACCATTCGGCCACGCCCTCCTCAGTTAATCCTTACTAAAAATAGCGCTAGCAAAATAAATTATGCCATCATCGTTTGCGATGGACCGCGGCCCTTCCGACAGACACAATGGCCTATCTAGATCTCGAAGAAGTGTGTTCCCCAACCAATTCATGACAATGTCTCCATTCATTTCAGTGTGTTAGTCCCTACCATCTGTGGATTGTGCTTGGAAAAGAAGTGACTTATAATAAAACTATTTTTTTTGCTACCTGCATGAGCTTTTACAATTCGCTGACCCTTGCTACTTTCAATTTCCCTTCTCTATTGTCCGTCCAGTGATTGCCATTCTTTCTCACATGTATGGTGAGCATTTGCCATTGATTCTTCCAAAGATACTATATCGTAGCCTTTCATCCTATGCTCATGAATTTGCCCAGGGTATTTGCATCGTGCGACAATGGTGCTTAACGTAGTTGGACCATGAAGGCGTCACGTGATAGTCTGTTGTTCTGGATATGCACCACATGCTCTGCCCCATCTACTTTTTTACAACAGTGCAGCATCTGCAGGACATCGCTGTAGTAGAGAGGTGGTGTTTTTCACAAACTAAGTTTCTGTCACTAACAGATTTCCGAGAAATGAAACCGCTGCATCTAACAACTTTCTACAAAGCAATTTTTGAAATTTCAATATTGCTATGATTTTGCAGCTGAACCTCTGGTTTACGAAGTGTGATAAGTTCATTTTCCCTAAACATTTTCAAAATCTCACATCCAAGATCGTCTTTGTCAAAATTATACGTTTTCCTTTTCCTGCCTTTTATATTTTATTTCTCTAATCCTCAAGGGAGTGTGCCTTGCACTGTGGCTTTTATTTTGCGCCTGTCGGCCCAGTGCATCCGACTGCAGCACTCATTTATGTAAGAGTCTGCTTCTACCTGCATTTTCTAAGGGCTTGCTTCCCCGGGGTAACGGCCGGTAATGTGATGGGGATTGAACCTAGCACATTCGAGTTGTCAGCCATGCCACTTAACCACTAGGCCACGCCGTCCCCCCTGCCTTATTTGACTGTATTATTTACAGATTTAAAGTAATGCTTTATCTAACGAGAAAAGGATATTCTATCTATGCTTTCCGCATGTTGTGTTCTCTTCATAGGATCTTGTATATAATGATATAAACGTCCCCTTCTCTGCAGAAGTAACTATACAATGGTAAAATCACCTTCTGCATTGTCATGAATTTTCACTTAAAACTCATTACTAAATTGATAATAAATTAGCTCGTTCAACCTCTGCTAAAGGAAAGCAATTACGTGTAGAAACACCCAATCATTATTCTTAGTTGACCTGTAGTTCTACAGGGGAATAAGTCCCAGTGCAGCTCTCATCTCTAGTGTGAGCTGGATGTACCCAGGAGGAGAATTTCCTGCTTAGTGAGCTAGGCTTGAGCAGCTTATTACTCCACTTGAAGGGTGGTTAACTGATATGCGGGTCCATCTTAATAGACTCAAATACTTGATAAAGTAGACCCACAGCCTGTTAGATGCCATCTGTGCTGGTATTAACAAACCACCTAACCATGGCCGGTGTTATGCCATGTTACACAGTTAGAAACCTCTTACGACATTCTCTGTGTGGGGCAGTGGTGCTATTCTTGTCCTTGTCATACACATAGACCCCAACAAACCACTCGGTTGACACCACATACATGGACGTAAAATAAGTGCAAACAACTCGCTTGAATTCTTTTTCACAAAATTCCCGTTTCCTCACTGCAAATAACTTCGCTTTTGGAGACGACAGTACACACTTAACGGAATACTGGAATGTATTACTATAAAACTTGAATAGGTAAACCAAATCCAGATTACTATTATTTTGCTAATCCAAGATAAGTAATAACTTACAGGAGAACAGTTTTAGATGGATAAAATACTTTCCTAAGGTCGTGACTATTATTAATACCCCCAAATAATGTCATTACGTTCTGTCAAGGGGATTATTTAATATAGATCATAAAAGTTGTTTAGCAATTTTGGAAAATACTATACCAATTATTCTTATCCCCATAGAGAATACATGAAACGTATACTGGTCCTGCGTACACTGGTCCTGTCACTATTCCTATATGCTTGTCAGACATGGACAGTTACAGCTGACCTTGAATGAAGGATACAGGCCTTGGAGATGAGATGTTTCCGAAGACTTTTAAACGTCACGTACAAAGATCGAGTTACAAATGAGGAAATACGAGATAGAATTACAACAGCAATAGGGCCTTTTGAAGACCTCTTGGCAACTGTCAAAAGAAGGAAACTCGCTTGGTACGGTCACATAGCGAGATCAAATGGTCTTGCAAATACAATCCTCCATGGAAAGGTGCATAGCAGGCGACGAAGAGGACATCCCAAAAAGAGATGGGAGGACAACATAAAAGAGTGGACCAATCTCCGACCAGAAGAGTCACAGGCAAGGGCCGCTGACAGAGAATGGTGGCATGGTGTTGTGAGGATGTCTTTATGTGTGCCCCAACGACCTCACCGTTATGGGATGACCTATAGACCTGACCATAGAGATATTTATTGTTAACATAGGAAGGGACATAACTAAATAATTACAAAAATAAAAGTAAACATGAGTTAACATCCCATGAAACATTGCACAATTTCCACGAGAGAGGCTCTATCTTGGGTGTCTCCCCCTCTTACCTTGCCGACCTACCTAGAACGAGTGAGCTATGTCAATGCAGTAGATGCACATGGACATACACATTACAAATTCTTACTGACTGTGTAGGGTTTTAATTTCCCACATAATCAAATTTCTCTCAATAATGTTAGCCCACAGTACATGACATATGTGGAGGAATCAGCTATGACCCCAAGCCCTTGTGTAAGCTTGCACGTTTACACTGAGCTGAATCTTCGATTTGACAGTAGGCGTCGAAGTCATGGCCTAAACGAGTGGCTAAAAGAACTCGACACTAGTTGGTCCTGTAGTTGCTAATAGTAATGCTAGAGTTAACATATATGCGGCAAACAGTTAACCTGAACCCGCCACAGGCATGAATTACGTCCCAGCTCGGCCTACAAAAAAGGTGTGCAGAAAAAAAAAAAAAATTTTTTACGGAGCCACTCCCAACAGCCCTTTTTTAAAATGCTGAATACGCCCTCCATATATACACTGCATTTTGCCGGTTAAAGTATTGTATGTTCGATTACAAATGGCTTTTGAACAGTTTTAATTTTGTATACGGCGTTTGAACCAAGCCGACTTTTTGCGAAAGGTGAAGTAGGTTGTTGGGAAAGATCTTTATCGAGTAGATCTGTTTATTTTGTTGGTTTAGATGAAAGAACTACGTTTAAATTAGAAACTAACAGTTGTGTCGATATTGTAAACACAGTATCAATACGTTGTTATGCTTTCCATGGTTTTCTATCGGAGCGACTAGGCCTAGTGGTCGAGTCCAAATTTTTTCAAAGATTTTCATAAATTGTCAACTTCTTCTTTTTGTATCTCAGAATCTAACAAACACACAACAAAAACAATAACACCCACATGTTCGTTATTCAATTGTGTCTCTAAACACAAACAAACAGAAAAGTTACAAATTTTAAAAGTTGACTACCATAGCGAGAAATTTAGCTAATTAATTAGGTCAAATTTTCTTCTGAAATTGTGCAGTATGCAGACGGTTAAAGTCTATTCTGTTGTGAAAACCATGATCTGCATATTGTTTTCTATTAAACATGTGGTTTAGAATAATAGTCCAACTGAGGATTTAGCGTGCATTGTTTGTAGTAAAGTGTAGTATCCCATAGCATTACTGCGGTAGGGGTGTGAGGTGTTAGCGATCTCACATTTCAAAGGCTCGGCTATATGAGGGCGGTAGCCATCTCCTCTCCCTCGCCGCTTTTACTTCCCGGACTGAACCGGTACCCATTTAAGACTGGGTCGACCCGGGAGCAATTGCGGTCTGAAAAAAACCCGGGACCATTCAGATGCGAAGCCAGCGCGCTAACCACTGCACTACGCAGTACATGTCAATTAACTGTTGAATCTTTGGCAATATTTAAAAGTTACAATTTTCCAAGCCTGGTATTTTTCTGGTTTGGCTTGTGTACTAGTGTGTCCTTATCGTAGAGGAGATGTAAACATCCTGGAAAGGATACAATGATGAGCGACCAAACTGATAATGAGATTCCAGAATTAATAACGGCCATTATAATCAAATCGATTATGTAGAAATAGTCTGAACATATTGCTCATGCTCATTTGATTGTAGAGAGTTATACTTCCGTCTCATTTGGTTTAAAAACAATGGGGTTTTATGGAAAATTATGGAAATTATTTTTTTAATGTTTTTCACTTGGATTTGAAGATTCACCCATTGTTGAGAATGGGGGAGAAGTTTTTACAATGGAATTTTATGAAGTAGATCTATTTAGATTGTTTATGTAGACACAATAATTACGTTTATAGTGGAAACTTGTGGGGGAGGAAGACAAACATCTAGTCAGGTAAAACATGCTGATCAGTCATGTTAGTCAGGGATAGGCAAAATAAACTGGCCAAGGGTCCCACCTTGGCTTCCTCATAGTCCTCCCTGGAAACGGGCTGTTTTCATGACATCCTGGTTAACGAGGTGAGGGATAAATATGATCCCCATAGCAGTAAGAGACTTCAAATGAAGCTAATCATAACACAATCGCCTGGAGGACCCCGGTCTACCATCATCAGCATGCTCGGGATGTAAGGAAAGCTACTGCAACCCACCACTTAACGTCCTTTTTAGAGCCCACAAAAGAGTAAACCTACTCATTGTGGGCATTCAAAACAACAAAAAACATTGTAGAAACTGACAGATACAGCCATTTGTAAACATTGACAATCAATTTTTGGGGGATTGTTTTTGTTTAATCAACCAAGGGAAGCTGAAATAAAGTGAGTCTAAATGTTTGTGCTGTTTTTAATTTTCACCCTCTTCCTGTATCTCAGAAACTAACACACACACAACAACAACAATAACACCATCGAGTTCTTTATTCATTTATGTCTCTACACCTAAACAAATCATATCAATACAATATCAAACAAAAAAGATACAAGCTCTCAAAGTCAACAACCTAGAAAAATGTGATGCGTTGAAAAATAATTCAGTGGCAAGGGAAATTGTGTAATTTTTTTTATTGGTTAAAACAATGTCCAGAAAGCTGCATTGAGATTTAAAATGTAACATTTATCGCATCAGGAAAAAAAACACAACTATGGTCCCTTTAGGAGTTGACAAAAAAAGTCACTTACCTCATCGTATCCGAACAGCCATAGTCGTGGAGTTTGGTAATATTTGTCGTAGGTTATATTGAGGTCGTATGTTCTTGTCTGGATAATCCCACTGTCTCCAGCTGCAGCGCCCTCTGATGGCTGTTCCTTTTGACTTGGTACGGTCAAAGTGGCCTAATAATTGAAACATAATTGTTGACAGTTATGATCCTAAATTTATTGTTAATACTTCATTGCATATATGGTTGAAATATGTATCTTATGATGTTTAAATTATAATTTTAGCTCAATTTGTTCAATAGGAATTAATTTTATTTAGTTTAAAACTATCTGACATATAGTGGCCCCGGACTGATAGACACAAGCCATCAAAATTATCCAGGACTGGCAAGGGTAAAAATTGAAGTGTACAAATAGCAAGAAAATTAAATTATTTTAATAAAGAAAAAGGTAACTTACATTATCTTGCTCCTCCAGCATCCCACTCTTCTCAAATGCATCCATATCCACTGCCTCATCATCATCATCTTCATCATCATCATCATCATCATCTCTAGAAACGGTACCATCAGAGGAACGTTTCGGATCCTGTTGGTAAGGATTAAAGAAATGGGTCATTAATTGAATTCTGCTGAATTAATAACAAAAATGAAGCATCAAAGATTTGCTGCTAAGGAGGATCAACTTGACTAACTCCTTCTACTTTCCCTTGGAACATAGGCTACAATGGTTGTTTTCCATTGGGTTCTATTTTTTGCATTTTCTTGAGTTGTGCTCAAGAGACTCCTGTTGATCTGTCTTCTTCTTTTAGGTACTGCTACTACCTTCTTGGCCACCTGTTAATGGAAAAAGCTTGGGGAGTAAACTCCAAGAATGGCTTGGCTTGGCTTCGTTCATTCTCAATCTCCTGCTACTAAGCCCTGAAAGGGATTAAGTAGTTGAATGTAGTCCAGAGAACGGAATGCGTTGTGTCATAGTTTACAGCTTGACTGCGATATTTGCACCTTTTGGTCCAACACATCCGACTTCAGCAAACATTCTTTGAGTACCGGGTTAGCATTCCCTCCTTGATCCCTTCTCCTTAGCCAGTCTGCCTTGCTGCAGCCTGTTATCCAGGATCACCGCGTGGAGGTGTAGAAGGGTCTTGGCAGCTCTGGTTCGCTGGCCCTGACGCTAGCAGTCAGCTATGGGTCGCTGACCCCTGCACCTCATGCGCTGCTCAGTATCTTGATCCCAAACCCCAAGAATAAATCGCATCATGTCTTGCAATCGAATCAAGGTAGCAGGGGATGAGAAAGTGGGGGTTGAAATAGCGCAAAGTCTATCCCCCTTTAAACTATTCAAATGCAAGTTACAATATCAGATGGGAAGGAAGACTAACAAATGGTCAAGCAAAATATATTGATAAGACATGTTAGTCAGGTTCAGGCAAAACATGCTGGGCAAGACCCTCACCTTGGCTTCCTCGTAGCCCTTCCTGGAAACGGGCTGTTTTCATGGCAGCTTGGCTAACAAGTGAGGGATCAACGTGATCCCCGAAGTAGTGAGAGATACACAGATGAAGCCAAGCATAGCACAACCGCCTGGAGGACCTCGGTCCACCTTCATCAGCACGCTCGAGATGTGCGGAAAGTTACGACAACCTGCCACTAACGTCCTTTATAGGGCAAACAAAAGAGTAATTCTACTTATTCTGGCCATTCAACAACAACATCAGTCAAACCAAAAACAAATCTGAGAAAATGAAGACATCTTGCAGTCCAGGTCTGATGCTGTCGCCCTCTTTGCTTACGAAGGACAACTATTACTATTATTATTGCGAAGGGACTTTAAATGAAAACCTTAAATTGCTATAAAAATGTAAGCACTTTGCCATTGTCATGTGAGTTGGCCTTATCGTTGCTAAGAACTTCAAGAGCATCTTGCATGTAGTATTGCATGAAGTCGCAGTAACCATTTAAAGATGGCCATCCAACTAATAATATGCACCAAAGAAGAGCAGAGTTCTGTTATCCATTTTGAGCAGCAAAGGGCTGGAAGCTTTCTAAATTCATTGACAAATAAAGGTTCAGTGCGGTGATGCATGGTTGTCACTCCAACAAGAATACGAGTGGAGTAGGAAGTTCTGAAATGGCGTGAGTTCAATAACAGACAGTTCTCGAACAGGTCAGGCCCACCGAGTAATGACACCCTAGTTGAACGCAATGTGACGAAAGAGGACAGAGTGACCACGAATGAGATAGCCACACTTCTACAGAAGAGCGCCATGACAGCTAACCACAGAATTGACAACAACAACCTGGTGCATGAGTGGCTACACATAAGATCTAAACTATGTCTAGAGAAACCTGTGCAATTTGTAGTTGCTGGAAGTTGAATTGAAAGCAATGGAGAACCATCATCATCTGATTGATCAATCCTAAGACTGATTGTAAGGTTGTCTGAGCATGTCTCTCAATTTGACCATATCCTCTGGTTGATAAATCCTAAGACTGGTTGTAAGGTTGTCTGAACATGTCTCTCCATTTGGCCCTATCCTCTGGTTGATCAGTCCTAAGACTGGTTGTCTGAGCATATCTCTCCATTTGACCCCATCCTCTAGTTGGTCAGTCCTAAGACTGGTTGTAAGTATGTCTGAGCATATCTCTCCATTTGACCCCATCCTCTAGTTGGTCAGTCCTAAGACTGGTTGTCTGAGCATATCTCTCCATTTGACCCCATCCTCTAGTTGGTCAGTCCTAAGACTGGTTGTAAGTCTGTCTGAGCATGTCTCTCCATTTGACCCCATCCTCTAGTTGGTCAGTCCTAAGACTGGTTGTAAGTCTGTCTGAGCATGTCTCTCCATTTGGCCCTATCCTCTGGTTGATCAGTCCTAAGACTGGTTGTCTGAGCATATCTCTCCATTTGACCCCATCCTCTAGTTGGTCAGTCCTAAGACTGGTTGTAAATCTGTCTGAGCATATCTCTCCATTTGACCCCATCCTCTAGTTGGTCAGTCCTAAGACTGGTTGTAAGTCTGTCTGAGCATGTCTTTCCATTTGACCCTCTCATTTGCAGCTCTCTTCAATTCAGCATAGTTTCATACTTTAATTTCTTTGCATGTCTGAGATGTAAAGTTGAGTCTTGGTGGCCACCTTCCTCTTTTACCCTACATCTTGCTCTCTAGTATCCTCTGTAAAAGACTTTCATGTCCCATATTGTGTTCCAGCAAAATTAATCTTAATTTTTATATTTTCTTCAAAATTTGTCTGCGAGGCCCACCTCAGTGAAGAGTTTGCCTCTTCTTTCTGTCCATCACACTCTTTCAATTCTGCGATAGCTGCATGCAAAGTTTCACATTCAAGCTTTTTTCCTTCTTCTTTGTTAGAGTCCATGTTTCAGCCCATACAGTGCAAATGGCCATATTTGAGTAGTGATTATTATTTTTCTCAGTTCTATCCTGATATTCTTTAAGGTAAGCAATTTCTGTTTTTCTGTGAAAGATTTTTTTTTGCCTTTGTTTCTGTCACATTGCGAGAATCTTCTGTTACGGTTTGCGCTAAATATGTAAACTTCTGTACTTGTTTGATTATTTCTTCAATGCTGGATGGCTATATTAATTTGCCAAGGTTGCTTGGCTATTACCTTAGTCTTTATGTATGTATTTATTTATAATTCTACAGTTATGCAACACTTTTCCTGAAACTAATACATTTTGAAGGAAAAAATTGTAACGTATTTATTTGAGCACCCTCGTTTTGGTCAATTGCTGCTATCTTCTTCTCATGTGGTATCCAATTCAGTTAATTATGTTTAGTTATATTTTTCTGCCTCTTCCTCTGGGTGTATCGCATCCATTTACACTTTCTTTCATTTCTCTCAAGCTGAATTAGTTATAATAGCGTTCTATGACAAATGTCTGTGCTTGTCTATACATTTGGTTATCTTTGACATCCGAAACAAGGCTATGAGAGCTGATTTGAAAATACTGCTGTGCCGGAACAATTCTGTGAACGTTGTTCTAGATGTGGTTGCTAATAATTAACTCTAAATTAAACGATACTTTTTTAGTTTCAGATGTAAGTGATAATTTAAGACTTACGACATCAGGCAAATATTTTAATCTGAGATTCAGCTGTTGGTAGATGTATTTTTTATGTTTGCATACTTTATATGAGGCGTGTTCAAATGAAACCTAATTGCACAAAGTGAACATACGTACAATGCACATGATGGTGTAAATAGGACATACCAACCATCAAGTTTGCAAAATTTCATTATCTTCCAACTCATAATTTCCTCAGCAGACCGTTAAAAACATGGCGGGTGTGATATGGAATCCATCCTGAGTTGATCAGCGAGCTATGATTTGATTTCTTACAGCTGAAGGATGTCAACCATTTGATATTTATTGCAGAATGCAGGCAGTGTATGGTGTCAAAAGTGTGTCGAAGACAACAGTGAAGAACTGGACAACGATGTTTAAGAAGGACGTGAGTTTAACAAAGGATCTTCCAAGACCAGGTCAGGCGCAAATTGTTGCGTCAGAAGATGTGATCGCTAAAATTGATGCATAAATTCGGGTGGGCCGTTGCCGGAGCTTACGTTCGCTAGTAGAGGAATTCGCTGTGCCGCTAGCGACTGTTCAAATGGTGGTTAGCAAGAAACTGAAATTCTTCACTGTTCTCTCTTTGTCCTATCTACATCAATTTGATATATAATATGTGCACATTAAAATAAACTACACACAATCTAGAAAGAAAGATGTACACTCCATTGTCTAAAATTCTAACAAAACACTATTTTGCCACAGAGTGCAAAATTAACTGCTGTGTGAAAGAGTTAAGTTTCACAAGAACCTGATTCCTAGTAATGGTACACACACAAAATTTACCTTGTTGTCTAAGCTCATATCTCCCATATCTTCTTGGAGTACCCCTACAGCTTGATCGGCTAAAATTAGAAACATTGTTAAAGAGTCACTCATCAACTGTTACATAAATCTCTTTAATATACCTTCAACAATCAATATAATTAATCAATAAATTTGTAACTCCCAGAGGAGTATAAGCCTTCAAAAAACAACCACTAACTGCCCTACTCTAAACCAACCATCTCTGCTAATGTAATGTTTCCCCTTGTCTTAATGTTAAATACAAGCTCTCTCAAAACAGAGGCTATCTTGTAATGCTATCTAGTGATCGGGGTTCAATCCCCCAGTTGTCGATCTCAAACTGGCTGAAATGATCGACCTAGTCACATTTTTTTGGCCCCAGAAAAAATCTGGGAAGTAAAGGCTGACCACATCACCCACTGTGTGTTGAAGTTCTGGTAAAATGACGGCCAAGCAACAGCTGCTCTCAAGGTCTGCAATTATTGTGTGGTTTGTTCATTTCAATTAATGTATGGCGTGCAGTGTTGTGTGTTGATAATTTTCTAGCAGATCCTACAATATTTTCAGGAAGCCTGTGTATGTAATTTTCCTCAGAATTAGAATAAAACAAGATCTGTTCTTCATGTGTTCAAGAATACACGTTGTTGGATGGTACGTCACTACAGATTGTGTACGACCTACTTGGAAATTGCGTCCATTTTCATGGCATGCCACAAATGGAATCTCCCCTCAGCCATGGGTTAATGGTCCCTCACCTAGACCTACAGATGTAGGGGCTGGTCAGCAGCAGCATCTTCTAGTCTACGCGTGGGGCTGCTGCTGTCAAGAGGTACGACATTCACCTCTCAAATCGTCAAGGAAACACTGCACAACCGATTCCCACAAGTTTCAAGCGACCTCTAGTCTCACGGATTGTACAACCTGAATGTCTGCATCTTGAGCTACTTCCAGTCGTCTTGATTGTATGTCTTGGCACTGGTTCCCGGTAACTCAGGACGAGAGAGTGAGATTGATGTCCATCACAGCTTCTTCCTCCTCACTATAATCCACATTCAGCGCAAGTTACAACTTCAGGACGAGGACAATCTGATGATGATGCCATCTTCGCTTGCGATGGGCAATTTACTTACTTACTTTCATTGTGGGTCACCAAATAATATGGACCTAACACTATATTTCCTATACATCGCATGGCGTGACCTTTACTTTTACTATCAAGAGGATATCTTAATGTGACGTTTGTTTGTCCATCACTTGCGATGAAGGCCACTCTCTTTGTTTAGCTGTGTGGACAATCTTTTCTGTTGCTGTGTTCGCTGAAATGGGAGACTTGCTCTGTGATTTGGATTAAAGTGAGGAAGAAACTGCGCCTTTTTTCGACCTCACTCTCATCCTGAGCTACCTTTTGCCAATGGTAAGACATTATTGAAACGACTGGAGATAAAACAAGATGCAGATTTTTTCTCTCGGGTTATTCCCGAAGCCTTTCCCGTAAACAGCTGAGAGGGGATGACATATATAGTTGTGTGTATTGCCTTTCCCATTACTGCAACAGGTCATAGGGACATCACTCAGCATGTGAGTGATATGTTGGGCATCTCTAACAGGCGATGTGTTCTAGTTCATTATAGTCACGTGTCTATATTTCACAGTCACACCAAAACTGACACTGTCTGCAGCCAATCTCATGAAGTTCAGCCGTGTTCACTAGACTTTGAAAATACGACACAGGTCTAACCGTAGTACTAATTCATATAGCCGATGTCCATGCCAGGATAACCGAGGAAAGAAAACACCAAAAAATGAACAAATTAACAAGTCCAAATGGATAACAATGACATGTTTCTGTTAACACAAGTGTAAGCCATCGACTTGTGTGAATTTCAGGAAAATCTGTGGCCTGGCTGCATCCATAATGAATTAAAACACCAGAGCAATGTTAAACCGCACCCGGTAAGGTGCCATCTTTGCTGTTCTTAATTAATGACCGATCCAGCAACAACTTACTGGTAGTTGCCCAGGTCTGATAAATTTGTTTCCATTAATGTAATAATATAGCAATATGGAGATTCCGTGGCGAAGTCGTTAAGCCATCGGCCCCGTGATCAGGTGGTGTGGGTTCAACTCTGGACTCCGCCGTCTTTTTCACATGTGCTTGATGCGAAGTCCCCTGCATCTCGTAGTCAGTCCCCTGCATCTCGTAGTCGCAGCCCCTAATCGTCTTGTCCTTGACTTGCTACTCGGGTCGTCTACGATGGACGGCGCCCTTTGCTTTGAGCATTATGCTCAAAATAATTTTTATGATCAAGCCATTATGTAATAGATAATTCTTCTTCTTTGGCGTTCATCCTGAAAAAGAAGGTTGTGTTGTTATTTACAGCGAGGCTGCAATATCTGCATCTTTCGGCCTGACACAAAAGATTTTTAAAGTACAGGGTTTGCCTTCCAACTGCGATTTCTAATCTATTCTTAACCGCTCTTTGTCAGTTCTATTCTTCTAGACCTCTCTCTGTCAGTTCTATTCTTCTAGACCACTCTCTGTCAGTTCTAGTCCCCTCTTTCTGCCCATTCTTCTAAACCCCTCTATCTGCCCATTCTTCTAGACCCCTCTATCTGCCCATTCTTCTAGACCCCTCTGTCGCTTGGATTTGAAGATTTGCCCATTAACTAAATGAAACTGGTTGAATACAGACTCTGCAGAGTCTTCTAAGCCAGTATAAAGACGTTAAGTTTATGAGAATAAGGGAGTTAAGCTTCTGCAACGGATTTACGTTTATAGTTGAAGCGACAGACATCGCGATCACAGCAAAAATGAATAGTAGTATTAGTACATTTTTCTTTCTGCAAATTTATTTTTCTTTTTTCTAACCAGGGACGCTGCTACTGGGTGCGTCTGTGTCTGTGCTATTTTTCACCACTATCATCTTCATCTATCTCAGAAACTAACATGCACACAATAACACGAACAAGTTCTTTATGACCCTTTGAACCCTGTCTACCTAGTCCATAAAATCCCATTCCCTTATGCTCCTATGCACAATTTAGATATTTGAGTAAAGCTATTTACTATGAAAAAACTACGTGTTCTAATTTAGTTATTCTATATAAAATTGACTGATCTGCTAATCTCCAATGTTCCTACGTCAGTAGAGTGTGAAATATATTCATCAAATTTACTTGATATATTATGTAGGATAACCCCCCCAAGACCGTAGTCTCATCCCCTGAGGAAACAGATCTAGCTTGATTCTAATCAATGAATGCATTATAATACAAATCCCACACCTATTGTAGCTCAAATAACAATTTAACTTTTTCAGAATAATCACCATCTAAATGCAATTTGCCAGCCTAAAAATACTTGAAATTACTTTCAACGCTGATAAAACAAAGCTCATGACCAATAATGTTGCAGGGTTTCAATCTGTCATAGAGGCAAATGGGCAGGTACTTGAGGTGGTGAAACGTTTCAAATATCTTGGATCGTTGATCAGCGAAGAGGGTTCGAAGCCAGAGGTAATTGCAAGAATAGCACAAACAACAGCGGTCGCTGACTAGGCTGCAACCTATTTGGCGAGACAAACGCCTCGTCCTCGACATAAAAGTCAGACTACTGCGCTCTTTGGTGCTGTCAATATTTCTGTATGCCTGCGAGACCTGGACCATTACAGCAGATATCCAGGGCAGAATACGTGCAATGGAAATGCGGTGCTATAGAAAACTCCTAAATGTTGCATATAAGGATCGTGTCACGAACGTAGACATCCGTTAGAGAGTTGAAGACGCTATTGGTCCTTTTGAAGATCTGTTCACAACTATCAAAAGACAAAAGATGGCCTGGTGCGGGCACGCCACGAGGTCCAACGGAATTCCCAACTCGATACTCTTTGGAACCGTACCGGGACAGAGAGGGCGAGGACGTCCAAGGAAGAGATGGGTGGACAACATCACTGAGTGGTCAGGCCTTCGTCCCGGTGAGATACGTCAGGTGGCGACAGACAGAGAGAGCTGGCGTGGGATTTTTATGTCTTCATGTGTGCCCCAACGACCTGATGGATTACGGGATGAACTGAACTGAACTTTCAACGACTTGTTCTGTTGTTAGCCTCTTAGAATGGCCATTTTCTGAATTTTCAATGCCATTTTTCATCCCAAAAATCATCATGAACGCATGCTTCGATGTTTGCATAACAATATTTGTTATTTCCTACAATGTGTGTACTGTGTAGACATCACTATAATATGGCAAACATCCAAGTAGCTGATCAAAAATTACGCCTTAAAATAATGGTCTATCCGTCACACTGACAAACGCGCGGCTCGGGAAATGGGCATTTACACACACCTTGATATATCGGCATCACAGGTTCAAAGGGTTAATATATGTCTCTAGACACAGAAAAATTATGCATTATGCGTAATTTTGTAATCTGGAAAGTAAAAGGTTAATAGTTTAATTGACCAAACTAGACAGAAAGAAAGAGAAAAAATAGTCTTCTTACGCGAATAATGATGTGTGTCCACCCAACCTCCATCCTCATCTTCCTCCTCTATCACTTTCTCTTGCTCCTCCTGGTGAGTATCCATCTGCTTGACTCGTTTGTAGCATGGCACTGAAACGATAATTACAATCTGTTCTTGTTGGTTTTAAAAAATTGCTAATATTCTGAGAGGAAGGAACATTATAATACAAATTAACTTTAACCGTGCCTTTGTCACATTCATCTGATTTACAACAATGTCAGCGTAATGCCCAGTCATCTTAAAGCAATGGCGGAGTATACACCGTTTTAATCATACGAGGGGTGTTAAAATGAAACGGACCAATCTACATCAAGTGAACATACGCATGATGATGTCACTTCAGGTGTAAACAGCATATACCAACCGTCAAGTTTGCAAAATTTAATTATCCCCCAACTCGTAGTTTTCTCAGCAGACCATTGAAAACATATTGTGTGTGTGTGATACGGAATCCGTCCAGAGTTGATCAGCAAGCTGTGATTTGACATTCATTGCAGAATTCAGGCAGTGTAAAGTGACACAAGTGTGTCGAAGACAATAGTGAAGAGCTGGACAACGATATTTAAAGAAGGACGTGAGTTAATGCAACAATATGCGCCTAACCTGGTCTTGGAAGATCTTTCGTTAACTCGCATCTTTATTTAAACATCGTTGTCCAGTTCTTCACTGTTGTCTTCGACACACTTTTGTCACCATACACTACCTGCTTTCTGTGATGAATGTAAAATGGTCGACATCCTTCAGCTGTTACAGAATCACCGCTCGCTGATCAACTCTGGACGGATTCCGTATCACACCTATCATGTTTTCAACGGTCTGCCGAGGAAATTGAATCAGAGGCTAATTAAATTTTGCAGACTTGATGGCTGGTATGTGCTGTTTACATTAGAAGTGATGTCATCACGTGCATCATACATATGTTCACTTGTTGCAGTTTGGTCCGGTTTCATTTGAACACGCCTCGTATAAAGTATACAAACACAAAAAATACGTCTACCAACAGCCGAATCTCAGATTTAAATATTTGCCTGATGTTGGAAGTCTTAATTTATCGGTTACATCTCAACTCCAAAAAGTATAGACAACCGGCTACCATAGAAATTTAGACTATTTGTTTGTCAAAAACGTCACTTCCTTCTTCCCAGGTTTGATTCCCAGAGTGTTTCATGTTCGATTATGAATGAATTTGAAACACTTTAATATCTTCTTCACGTGGATTGGAGCCAGCCCATTATTGAGAACGGTGGAGTTAAGTTGTTGCAAGACATCTTTGTGAAGTAGATCTGCTTAGTTTGTTTATGTAGATGAAACAGTTACGTTTGTTGAGGAAATTAACAGATATGCCGATCTTAAAGAAGAACACTATCAGCTCTTCGTGGTGATTTCAAAGGATTTTTATTGAGGAGCGACGATCCTTAATCGGAGAGTCTAAATGTTTGTGCTATGTTTTATAAATGTTCATCTTCTTGTATCTCAGAAATTAACATACACACAACAAAAACAATCCCACCAACAAGTTCGTTATTAATTTATGTCACTACACCCAACATAATCATATCAATAGACAAACTAATGCTATCTCCAGTTGTCTCGATGAATGTCTTGCCACTGGAAAAGGGTAGCTTAGGCTCTGTGAGTGAGGTTGACAAAAGGCGCAGTTTCTTCCTCACTTTAATCCAAATCACCGCGCAAGTCACCCATTTCAGCGGACACAGCAAGAGATACGGCTGAACAAAGAGAGTGGTCTTCATCACTTGTGATGGACAACTATTATTAGACAAACTAATAAAAGGTTTCAGGCTCTCAAAGTCAACAACCATAGTAAAATGTGACGTTCTGCAACTGCAGGGAAAACTGCATCAATTTCTTGTGTGGTCTTGTAAATGTTAACTCTGCCAGAGTGGATCCCAAGTCCCCTTACTTTGGTAGGAAAGAATAGGTCCATGCATATCTTAAAAGGTGACTAATGTGAGTTGTATATGGGGCTAGCAACCTCATTGTGTAAAACAAATTGCTACGGAAACATCTCTGCAAAAGCATGCAAAGTGGTGCAGCTAACAACAGGTTGAGCACTGAATATATATATATTTATAAATAAATGAAAGGAATTCGGGATATTTCAACTTTAAGGTCTGCGGCAAATATAGATGTTTCAGATCACACATGTTTTACATACCATTTCTTGTTATGAGAAACTGTTTGTCTTTTGGAAGATAAGGTTTGATTTTGCTTTGATCCCCAATGGCCCATTGCCAAGTTGGACAGTGATGGACAAGATGATCACCAGCGGCTAAGAACTGAAAATATCAAAGCAAATAAAAATTATAGTAAAATTGTTCGCTGAGATTGCATATATTCACAAAATTTTGTTTTAAAGATCCTTTGTCAGTGACTAGCAAATTGACAAGTGACCATCACACTTGATAGAGTCTTTGAGAGCAGCAACTTACTGCCTCAGTTACTTCAGTTTGCTGCCATCTTTCGTACATGACTCAATTCTGGTTCATGATTTTCATTTCAGCTTCTATGAATCTTCACTGAGGCCCATAGCATGTCAGTTCTAGTGATATATTCTGTTCTCAGAACATCTAAAAAAAGCATCAAATTCTTACACATATATTACATGTATGTACGGGTTTCAATGTCAGTTTAACCTTTTCCGGCCCAACAGTGTGAGATACGGCGATTTGGCTCCGTTCCACTGGCGTTGCACGCTACCAGCTCTAGGACCATCACTTAATCGTATTTAAACTACGAGGTTAATGCCATAGATACAGCTGAACATACTGCTATTTTGATTGTAGAGAATTCCAACTTCTGTCCTGTATGGTTAAACAAAGAAAATGGCAATTGTGAAATTTGTTTTATATTTTGGAAAGGATTTCTTCTGTTTTTTATTTGGATTTGAAGATTCACCCATTTTATTTAGTTTGTTTATGTAGATACAATAATTACATTTATAGTCAAAGCGAATTTTTTTTTCCTAACCAACTTAGCTGTATCTTTGTGCTATTTTTCATCACTATCACCTTCATCTTCTTGTATCTCAGAAACTAACATACACACAATAACAAAAATAACACCAACAAGTTCTTTATTTAAAATATATGTCTAGACACTCATGTACAAAAAAATGTTTTAAATGTGAGGTTCTCAAAATCAACAACCACGTCGGGGCATAACGAGCTGAAAATTATGCAGATACAGTAAATAGACATCATTTTGTAAACTGAGAATCAAAAGGTTAATACCATATGATATTTATTGGTAGTGCATTATTACTATTAGAGAGACCAGAGTTCTAGACTCTCACAGCAAAACTGGTCTGGCATGCAAATTTGCCATGGTTATAATCTTATCTGTTAGTTGCCCATCGCAAGCGATGATGGCAACATCATCAGATAGTTGTTTTTTTGTCTTGATTGTGTAACAGCGCTAATCCGTACTACAGAGTAACAAATCATATTTCTTTAACTTGAACAGTCACTATAAAGTATAAAAAACATATTTTTAAAAATTCACAATGAAAGGACTAACACAGATGTTTATATTTACATTTAGTTTTAATCGACTGGCTATTTAACTTCTGGCCAGTTAGCTGATGCAACGACGCCGAAGACGGATGTGTCGGACCGAAAGGTGCAAATATTGCAGCCAAGCTGTAAACTAGCGACACAGCGCATTCCGTTCTCCGGCTACATCCTGATACTTGCAAAGAATTGTACAGGGCTTGGTAGCGGGAGATTGAGAACGAACGTAGGAGAAGAAGAAGCTGATGCAACCAGTGATACAGTAAAGTACTCATTACAAGGAGCTGTGTTTCAAGTTAGCAAGGAATTAAACCGGAAAGTTATCAAACTTTTTTGCATAAAACGTTTTCATGCCGCTTTTTGATCTATTTGTATTCTATTAAGTGGAGTGTGTAGCCTAGTCGACAGTGAGCTGGCCTACTATATTGGGATTACCCTGGAGGACAGGGGCGACCGAGCCCAACCAGGCACGTCCACAGGTGGCGGATAGTGGAACGACCTCTAGATATGGAGCGTCAGCTACCATATGCCAGGTATAATAACTGGACGAATAAGCAGTCGTGGACCAACCGGCGGTGTATTCCAGCAGGATGGGGTGGGACAACAAGTGGTACTGCTTTCCCCACTGAAATACCCTATGTATCCTATGACGGGTACACCAAGTGGAAAAGAGCCGCTATATGCTCTAGCCACGGGAAGGAAACCACGGTAGACAAACCAACCTACTGCCTTGCAGGTACCATCGGGAGATGGAAAGGATATGGGAGACAACCCAAAACAGAAAACTCAACCCGACCTGCCTAAGACGGAGTGTGTCAGCTACGGCGCAGGAACCGGGAAAAATCAGGGCACACACGCATCAACAGGATATGGTCATGCGACAGTCTACCCTATTGTCATGGTGTCGCTTCTACAAGTTACAACTGGGGAGGCGCGGTGCCGGGCCCCCAGCCTCGAGGGGACCCACTCAAGCAACCGGTGCCTCTGCTAACCTAGTGGTCAGGGAGAGGCAGAGTAGTGCGACTGATCAACAAACAAGGAACCTAAAAGTGGTACAATGGAATGCAGAGGGCGTGAGAAACAAAAAACCCGAACTGCAAGAATTTCTCAAGGAAAACGAAATAGACATCATTTGTATTCAGGAAACACATCTAAAAGAAACTCAAAAATTTTCCACCCGAGGGTATGAATGTTTCCGCCAAGATAGGGAAAAAAGATCCAAAGGAGGAATAATAACACTAGTAAATAATTCTATACCAGCAGTAGAAACAAATAGATCTGGACCAGATGAATTAGAATACATCACAGTAAAGATCATCCTACCCAGTGGAGACTCAATGATAACAAACTGCTATAGTCCACCAGCCACAGCTCTGGCAATACACAAAGTCAAAATAGAAGAATCGAGACACCTCATAGTGGGAGATTTTAACAGTCACTCCCCAAGCTGGAGCTACGAAACAATGGACCAGAGAGGCGAGGAGGTAGAAGATTGGATGATAGAAAACAAACTCATCCTAATAAATAGGCCAGACGATAGGCACACATATTACTCTAGAATATGGAAAAAAAAGAGTACTCCAGACCTTGCGATGGCAACGGACGACCTTCACCGACTAATAGTAAGAACAGTCAACAGCAAACTGGGTGGGAGCGACTATGTCCCAATAACTTTAGAAATATGCAACATGGGACAAACAGAGATAACAGATATGCACCCAAGCTGGAATTTTAAAAGAGCAAACTCTACCCTATTTAGAGAAAATGTAAAAAAAACTCTGTCAAGATATATCCCATGCCAAAAATTTAAATAAAAATGTTACCATCATGATGGAGGCTATCATCCAGGCAGCAAAGAAATCAATTCCACATGGAAAACGGAAAAATTATAAACCCTATTGGATCAATAAACTAGGGAAAATGCACAAGGACTACGTGAGGCAAGAGATACCATGGAAAAAAATCCTTCCCCAGAAAACATAGGGAAACACAGCAAAATTAAAAACACATTCATAGAGCAAAAGAAGGAGGAGATCCAAAGAAGTTGGCAGGAAAAGACTGAAAGCCTCAACATGGACAGAGATACAAGTAAACTCTGGAACCTGACAAGAGCCTTAAATGAGGAAACCAGAGGGAGCCATGGGAAGATGGTCATTAAGGAAAATGAGAAACATCATACAGGGAAAATGGCAGCAAACATCCTAGCTGAATTTTTCAGAGATGAGAGTACCACAACATAGACATGAAAACGCAAACTAGAAGTAAAAAAAGATAACCTGAAGACACAAAATGCGGATCCCTGCATGAAGTCATCATTCAAAATGATAGAGTTAGACACTGCTATTCAGAAACTGAAAAATAAGAAAGCTCCAAGAAAAGATGGCAACACAAATGAAATGATTAAAAACCTAGACCAAGGGTCAAGAAGAAAACTCCTGAAAATTTTCAATCAATCATGGAGCACCGGTAAGATCCCAGACCAGTGGCGGGAGGCTATCATTATCCCCATCAGAAAACCAAAAAAGGACAAGACAAGGAAAGTTATAGGCCAATAAGCCTGCTCAGCTGTGTTGGAAATGTCATGGAAAAAATGGTAAACGCAAGACTAATAAAACATCTGGAAAAAAACCATCTCCTACTCAATTCACAGTCGGCCTTTAGGAAAAACCGCAACACAGAAGACCAACTAGTGTACCTAATCCAAGAAATAGAAAATGCATTCCAAGGTAAGGAAAAAGTACCTCCGGTCTTTGTGGATATGGCAAAAACTTTTGACAAGGTATGGAGAGAAGGACTCCTCCTAAAACTATTAAACAACAAAATAGAAGGGAGAATGTACAGCTGGATACAAGACTTCCTCCGATACAGAACAGCAAGAGTCAAATTAGATGGATCACTGAGCCATAGAATAACTCTCCAACAAGGCGTACCCCAGGGAGGCGTCATCTCTCCTACCCTCTTTATCCTGTTCATAAACGACATAGCGAGAAAACTCCCAAAGAAAGTATCCAGTGCCCTACACGCTGACGACTTCGCAAATAGAATGCAGACAGCACTGGACACTGTTGGAAAATGGGTTACAGATTGGGGATTGCAGATTAACATCTCAAAGACAGTTACAACATGCTTCTTACTGTCCAACACCAAGGATGTAACAAAACTTATTCTAAATGGTAAAGAGCTTGTACAAGAAAATATCCCTGTGTATCTCGGAGTTAAAATGGACAAGAGACTCACACGGAGGGAACACATACAGGAGATAGAACAAAAAGCAACCAGAAAACTATCCCTCATGAAGAAATTGGCTGGAACAAGCTGGTGTGAAAATAGCAACATCCTCAAAAATGTATACACTGGCACAGTCAGGCCAGTACTTGAATACGGCATGACAGCCTGGATCACAGCATCAAAAACAAACACGGAACGCCTAACCAAAATTCAGGCCTTAGGATAATAACAGGAGGAATGAAGACTACACCAATCCAGAAAATGGAAACATACACAAATATAAGACACCTAAATACTAGACGAGAGGAAAGAGTGCTGACACATAGTGAAAAGATGCTACGCATGCCTGATCATCCCATACATATCAAACTAAAACACCCAGTTAAAAATAGGCTAAAGAGAACCAGCTTCATCCATATATCAAACCACCTACTCCAAAAATATGGAGAATTAATTTCCAACCAACCTACAGAAATAGAAATGCTTATTAACTATGAAGAGCCAAGCTGCAACATAAACAACATCGATATAAGTACAGAGATCCAAGAAATAAGAAGAAAAGACCAACACAGTGTCCACGAGCTGAAAATTTTAGTTCAAACAATGATTGAGGAGAAATATAATACCAAGGAATGGACACTGGTGTACACAGATGGTTCAGCAGAGGGGGCAGGCCGAAATAGGGGAGGAGGCATATTCATAAGACACAAAAGAGGAAATATAACAGAAGAGGCCCTCCCAACAGGAAAGTTGTCCACAAACCTTAGAGCAGAATCGATGGCCCTCCTGCGAGCACTGAATATACTTCAAACAGAAAGGCAACCTCCAACAAAAATAGCTGTATTCACGGACTGCAGAGAACTATTAAAGACAATACAAAAAACAAAACAATGAACCACTGTTATCAGAGATCAGAGCAGAACTGGGAAAACTCCAGAGATCCTCAACAATAGTGCTCCAGTGGCTACCTTCCCATTGTGGAATCACGGCAAACGAGAGAGCTGATGCTCTGACAAAAGAGGGCAGCAAAAAGGCACAATTTAATCATCGAGTACCATACAAAGAAATCAAGAAAATCATCAGAAATCAGCATTTACACCAATGGAGAGAAGACAGAAACATTAGCAGTACGCCAGACCCAATTCACCAACTCAAAATCAACAAACTACCTTATTTCGCCTGAGAACTGGACACTGCAGACTACTAGAACATCTTAACCGACTGAAGATCTCACACACTGATGAGTACCCATGTGGAACAGGATGCCAGAACCCTGAGCATATTCTATACGAATGCCCAATCTATATGGAAATGAGATGCCAGACCTGGCCAGAGGGTGCGGAGCTGAGACAAAAGAGTTGGGGCAGCCGCTCTGACCTGGTGAAGACTACAGACTTCATCATGGCGACTGGCCTGCAGATATAGCATGACCAGAAGATCCTGAATGCAGAGAAGAAAAGAAGAATTGGGATTACAATGTGCAAGTGTTCAATTCACGTATGGACAGAAAAAAATCTGCGCCATGGTTTGTGCCTGGGACGACCGCTCCTCCAGTCGACTTAGCTGTAAATGGGTAACTAACATATGAGTTGGGGGAGGTTAAACGGCAAGGAAGGGAACTGGCCACCCCGCCTTACATAGGCTGTGGCTTAGTGCATCTTCATCCCTGACGACAATTGTTGCCATGGGACTGACATTTACCTTTATTCTATTACATGGCACTCAGCCGTGTACACACTCATATGAAACCGTTGAGCACTTCATCATCTCTTTGAGTGCTCAGAGCTCAACGTCGTTAGGAAAATGTTTCTTCCTCTGAGACCAGATAAATGGAACACTTTGTAAGGCACTAAACAACAATTGATAACATGTGCAGATACCATAACACAGCATTGGGCCCAAAAGGGAATAGCTCAGATGCTGCTGGATTCGTAACAACATTATATGACACTATAGAATGCACTTTTCGGCACAGAATCAATTATTCAGTGGATCCATAGCACGAAGTAAAGAAGAATGTTATTGTTCGACTTAGTAGAGAGACAAACATTTTGATTATTTTAATGAAAAAAATTAAATTGACATTTGCAACTAACCTCTTCTGGAGTTATAACACCAGTCTCTTTGAATTTTGAGTCCTGCAAATGAAATACAAATTAAGTTTTAAAGTTTGAATTAATAGAGGATAACTACTAAAACATATAAGCTGTCTGCAATTTTTAAGTGTACTTTCTTCTTATATTCCATCATCATCATCATCATGTCCTTTATGGAAAGGCACTCCCATCATAGTTTGTCTGAAAATAATGCTTTCCCTTGCCAAAACTCTAACCTCCGCCACAGTTGTACTGAGGCATTTCTGAATATCTTGGTCTACCGCTGCATCTTTTGCTTGAAACCATACCTTCCATCACTGTTCTCTCAAGACTGTTGTGTCTCTGGATGTAACCAAAGTATTTACATTTTCTTGCCAAAATGGAATCGATAAGCCAGTTCGTCTCTATGTTCAACTCTTGCCGAACGTCTATATTTGTTTTTTTCTCTGTTCGTGGTATTCTGAAGATATTTCTGTAACATTTTGACATTTTCCATCACAATCAATTTAATAGAACAATATAGAACACCATCATTAATTTCTCTATTATAATCCAGATTTTCTACTAGCTTCTTCTTCATGAGCTGCCATAAATTTGCGGCATATATTATGCTTTCATAAATTAAATAAAACTATGCAGCAATTGGGGACAGAGCGAGAGCAACATATCAGATCATCATTTTTATAATTTATGTACTATCTACATGAGGCACTGCAGAAAAATCATATATGATGAGCAGCAATATCATTCTTAGACAAGCTCTATAAGACCCAATAATTCCCAACTGACCACTGTTTTCATTTGATACATTAAATCTAATGTCTGAAGCAGCAATAAAGAACACAAAGACCTAACATTAGAATCAGAATTTATATCATGAGGGGAATTCCTGGTCAAACAATGAATATGGAGACACCAATAGTTTAGTCTCTGGCTGACAATTGCTTTAATATTATATAAACACAATCATGTTGACGTCCAAAAAGTGTAAAATAAATAAAAATGAATTGCATTTGCAAACAGATAGGACCATCACCATAGTAGACCTACTATACATGAATAAGCTCCTATGAATATCTATACCAATTACTTAACACTTACCACTTACATTGCAGTTCATTGGATATAACTTTTGTCTTTGTCTTGTTTACTTTCTATTTCATTCATTCACATTATCTCGACCGCAAGTATTATAACTACATAACCCTTTGAAATCATCAGGACTTTATCATACTAAGAATTTTACTTTGTTTAATCCTTTGTTGTTTTGCGCTCATCTGATAGCTGTGTCAGTGTGTGAGTGTGTCCTGTCGTTACTGGGTTAGGATGATTATTGTGTTTCAGTTTACTATGTAGTTTAAGTTTTGTCTTTCCCTTTATAAATGAAATAGATGGCCAGAACGTTGGTCGTCGTTTGGTACTAAACTTTTACAAATCTGAGTTTCAATATGTATTTGTAATTGTTTCTAATTCACCATTTCTTTAGAAATATTAATATCACACTAACGTCGTCTGAAATTGGACATACACAAAGTTTGTCCCCGTCTCAAACGAAGAAAATATTGATAAATTCGGCTTGTCAAAAATAATGACGGATATCAACAAAATGGTTACTTTTAAAACGGGAGTCAAAAACTCTGCCACGCCGAGAGCAGTTCCCTTGACTGAATTGATCAAATTCTGCATGATGGCGAAGTAAGAAGCTAGCAGACTCTCAGAACTTGTCGACTGCTGGAACCGGCCGTTCAGTCGTAGAATCACAAGATAGTGACGACTTGACCCGGAACTAATAGTAACTTCCCCTTCCCGTGTAACTGTAAAAGCAGGGATGCATTTTCTAAGGAATAATTATTGAGTTTTTGTTTTGTGGTGTCCAATTTTCCCTTTTTTCTTTGTTAGTCACTGTGCCGGATTTCCGAATTGACTGACTAGGCTGCAGCTTCAGGATTTTCATCATCATGTAGCATGTTCTTTATAGAACGTCGTTCCCATTAAATTCTGTCTGAAAGAAACTTTTTCCCTTGCCAAAACTTTAGCCTCCGCCACAATCATATGCAGGCGCTCCTGATATCTTGGTGCCATCGGATTCTTGGTCTACCCCTGCCTCTTATGCCTATCAGTGATAGTATCACCATACATTCCATCACTGTTCTCTTAAGACCGTTGTGTCTCTTGATCTGACCAAAGTATTCAAATTTTCTGACCAAAATGGAATTGATAAACCAGTTCTCCTCTATGTTCAACTCTCGCCGAATGTATATGTTTGTCTTTTCCCCATCCAGGGTATTCTGATGATCTTTCTGTAACATTTGGATTCGACGGATTTGATTCTTTGTCTAGAAGTTTTGGTAATCGTCCATGATTCGCAGCCATACATATGCCACGTGAAAAATACAGGCTCTCGAGACTTTTTTGACATACAAACTTTAGCTCTTGTGCAGCGCCTACAAGTATCAGCTTTTCTTGTGCACTCCGAGTATTCTTCCTGCTACTTTTGTCCTTTATTTACCCCAGCTGGAGTATAGGCGCATCACAAAAGTTTAGAAAGTCTGTGCCAAAATACCTTACGTGCATTTTCGGAGGTTTCTAAAGCCATTTGTTTTACAAGGGGTGGCTGCTAGCCCCATGCACAACTCTTTTCAGGGGGCCTTATTTTTACTCCCTTGTTAAAGGCCAGGTGATGTCCGAGTTACTGTCTGCTTTTTAATGGATTGATCATCGTTATGTGGTTGATCAGTCCTGACTGGTTGTAAAGTTGTCTGATCGTGTCTCTTCATCTGACCCTATTCTCTGGTTAATCAGTCCTGACTGGTTGTAAAATTGTCTGATTATGTCTCTCCATTTGACCCTATGCTCTGGTTAATCAGTCCTGAGACTGGTTATAAAGTTTTCTAATCATGTCTCTCCATTTTACCTTATACTATGCAGCTCTCTTCATTTTAGCTTCAGTTCATACATTAATGTCTCGCATGTCTGAGATATAAAATATTAATCTTGGTCGTCCCTTCCTCTTTTCGCCTGGATCAAACCTTGCAGTATCCTATGTAGAACACTTACATGTCCCAGTCAGCTCAATCTTCGTTTTTCTATCAGTTTCTATATTTTTATTTGTTCGGACAAAAAGAAAAAAAACCACCTTATTTTCATCTCAAAGTCCATCTACTGATGGGAAACACAAAAGGAGCCTTCACGAAGATTGCAACTAACAAAATAGTTGGGCATCCCCCTGGAAACGATTTTCAATCTGTCAATCCTTTCAACACCTGTGTACTACTCATTAAACTAAATGATGTGTGACGAAGTGCATGGGGCATGTCTTATATGACACACTGCCAGGACACAAAGCACAAGATACACGCAAGAAACAACATTTTCCGAAAATTTACTAGTCCAAATTGGGGTGTGCAACCATTTATCATCAGCACTCGCCCTGTGCATCTCAGCATTGGAATACGCTGCGACAGTCTGGGGAAACTGCTCACACAATACACGTTGACATAGCAACAACCGAGACAGGCAGGATAGTGCCAGGAGGCCTCCAACTCACCCCCACTGCTAAAATATACCCTATAATTGGCTTAGCTCTACCCACCGTCAGAAAAAGCGTTGGCTGCTGAAATTGAATGAGAGAAAATGGAAAATGATCCTAGATACCAAATATTTTGACACCAGGAGCAGATGACACGACTCAAATCCAGGCATAGTTTTATAAAATCAACAGAGCCCATACAGTTAAACCCTGAATGTCGTCGCATTGAATTATGGCACGAAATGATACACGACCCAGGGATAAAGCTTCACGAGAAACCTGCCCCTGGACATCACTTATCCTACCCCCACTTCGGAAGACAATTAATTGACTTCGATCTGACGTACCACGATGTAGGAGAAGCATGAAGAGATGGGGTTTCTCAGACGGCGATACGTGTGACTGTGGTGCGGTACAGGATCCAGGTCAGCTGATGATTTGTCCCAACCTTCCAGATACGTGTGACGAGAGCGACATGCTGAAGGCGAAAGACAGGACAATTCAAGTCGCTGAACACTGGATGGGATCCCGTTATGGGATCCTGGCGCTAGCTCCCAGTTATGGGATCCTGGCGCTAGCTCCCCGTTATGGGATCCTGGCGCCAGCACTCAGTATGGCTACCTGGCTACTGTCAAATAATTCACGTACGCGTCTTCAACAAGTGTATAGAGACTTCATAGTACTATTCTGCGCTCTTTTTATCAGATAGCGGCTAAGAATTTCCTTCCTCGCTGTCTTTCCTTCCTTAACAGTGATCCAGGTAACATTGGCAGCCGGTGCAAATGGAGAGTGTCGATTTCTGTGGTCGAACCCTGTTTCTTTCACGGAACAAACGAGCTCTTTGACACTATGCTGTTCGGACGCCCATACTTTGAGTAAAGGTGAAAGTTGTCATGTAGCAGGCACTGCTGTACTGGATGGTGACTCAGAGACTTCATTGTACGATACAAAGCTTGTTTATTAGATGAAGTAACCAGTTCCCTTACTTTTTCGTCTCTAATATTGAGTCAGGTAATCATTTACAGCTAGGTATACTGGAGCGTGTTTGTAGCGGACGTTGAACCCCTTACCATTATCGAGAAAAGCAAGCGCTCTACCATTAAACTAGTTAAACACCTTCAATAAACACCTTGTCTGCACACTGTGATGCGACTTCAGGGGTAAGCAACTTTTATTCCTAAGCCTTATAAGTTATCCCTTTGTCTTTTTAATATCTACACATAATAAATATTCAAGCACATAGTAGGGACGTCTGGGCTTGCCATTGGAGGAGTAGTAATGAATAACCTTTAATATAGTTTTGATGACAAAAAGGGAGCATTAATTGCAGGAACCTGTGACAACAATTTACAAAATAAGTCAAGAGAATGCATTAGACATGAACATAAAGAAAACAAAGACTATGATATTTGGGAAAAGTGACAAGAAACCATGTATACGGAGAAAAATAAAAGATCAACTACTGGAACAGGTAAGCGTCCTCTATCTAGGTAATATAAAAACGGAAGAAGGGAGCTATGGAAAAGATATCTGAAAGAAAAAAAGAATAGCCAAGATGGTATTCGACAACATGCGACACATGCAAACCGATAAACCATAAATTGAAAATGAGAATTGTCGGATGTTATGTATACTCGTCACTACTTTATGGAGCAGAAACATGGACAATGAATAACAAGTTGAAAAAAGTATTGAAGCCTTCGAAATGTGGGTATATAGAAGATCGGGTCGCATTTCTTGGAAAGAGAAGTAAACAAATGTGCAGGTATTGGAAAAGTTGGGAATAGAAAGAGAATTAATGAACAAAGTCCAGATTTGACAGTTACGTTATTTTGGCCACATAACAAGACATACCTTCTTGTTAAAGACCATACTGGAGGGTAGGGTAGAAGGCAGTCGTTCAAGAGGCAGACAACGTTATAATTGGTAGATAAAATCGAAAGACTCACTGGAAAAATCCTCTCAGATTGCACCATTTTGGAAAGAGATAGAGTACACTGGATATTCTTTGCAGTGGACCTTTGATGCGGAGATGGAACATGAACTGAACAGAACTAATAAATTCTCCCGATGGGATGCAGAAATGCAAATAAACTCGGAAATGTTCAATGACAGTTTTAGCAGAGCAGATTGTTGACATGACAAGAGATGAATTTTCATCTGCTGAATTCTTCTTCTTCATCATCGTACGCAGTCAGACAGTAACCATTATTTTTTCGAAAAAAGCGGCGGTCATCCTGAGGCTATCGACACTGCCATAGAGCGTGTCTTGTGGTTCCACTGGTGATGGCCACATCTGCTCTCTCTGATTCTCGTATGTCGGGCAGTTCTGCAACAGATGCTCAGCGGTCATTTTCCCGGTACCACACCGGCATTCGTCGGTACCAAATATCTTCAATTTGTTGAATAGGTGGTACCTCAATCTATTGTGGCCAGTGCGAAGTCTGAAGACAACGATCTGCTCTCTTCTGTTCAACTGGTAATAGGCATCGTTTTTGGTGTAGCCGGTATGTTCAGTTTCCCATTTGGTCGAGTATCTGGCTTTAATAAGCTGTTTTGACTCTTCGTACTTCATACTAGTATCTGTTTGTGGTAGTCTTGTACCTTCTTTTGCCAGTCTGTCTGCCTCCTCGTTGCCTTGGATGTTGCAGTGTGATGGGACCCACTGTACCACTACCCTTTTTGGTGCGGACTGCTGGCATAGTTGACAGAGTACTGCTCTTAAGTCATTAAGCTCAGTGTTTCTCTGGCTTTTTAGCGCTGTGACTACGGCGAGAGCATCTGTAAGCAGGACTGTATGGCTTTCATTTTCTTTATGTGTCACCATTTCTTCCACTGCCGCCCTCAGTGCCTCTGCCTCCACTCTGAAATTGCTTGTGTACTTACCAGTAGCGAATGACAATGTTATTTTTCTGCCATTTGGTAGGTTCAGGAGTGCTCCTGCCCCTCCGTTCTGTGTAGTGTTTGTTACAGAACCGTCGGTGTATGAATGGGTCCAGTCCATGCTTGGGTAGTTTTTCGATATAAAGCTTAGGGTAGTATCTCTCCTTTCTTTTTCAGTCTATTGTTTGCAATACCTGGTATATTTTCTACCACCTCTGGAAATATAGCCTGCCTCCAGGTAGGTTTTCGTACAGTAGTGATGGGCTTTGGTGTTGTTAGTGCGTTTATGAGATCTTCGTGCATCTTTGCTTTGGCTGTTTCTGCAAAGTTTCTCCGCTTTAGTTTCACATTTCCCAAATTGTTTAGTCTCTTGTGCATTGGATGGTCAGTCAGTCTTCAGAGTTTCTCTGACTGCAGATGGGCTCTGCAGTCTCTTCTATCGGTCATGGATTGCAGTTTTGTAATTTTTTCAAGTTCTACAATTGGCGTTGACTTCATGCCTCCTGTTATAACTCTCATGGCTTGGTTTTGAAGTTTGCTAACTTTATCGAAGTTCGCCTTTGCTGCTGTTGTCCATGCCGCAATGCCATACTCGAGAACTGGTCTCACTCTTCCAGTGTACAGTTTCTTTAGTATACTTTCGTCTGCTCCCCAGCTTGTGCCAGCAAGTTTCCTCATGATTGCCATTCTTTCTCTGTCTCTCATTCGGTTTCTCTCGATCTGACTTTTCCATGTCATGCGCCGATCAAATGTGACTCCCAGATAGTTTGGGTTGTCGTTAAGCTGCAGGAATTTGCCATTTAGACTTAATTTGGTGTTTTGGGGTTTGGTTGAAAGCTAGAATATTGTACATGTGGTTTTCTCCTCGTTTATTTTGACCAGCCATGAGTTCGCCCACTCTTCTAGCGATGTTAAGGCCTGCTGCATCCGATTTCTTGCTATGGTGAGATTCTTTTCAGAGGTTCACATAGCCAGATCGTCTGCAAACATTGAGCTATGGACTCTTCTTGGTATATTCTCTGTAATGTCGTTTATATACACCAGGAAGCGTGTGGTTGACTGTACTCCCCCTTGGGGTACTCCCTGCTCGAATGTCATCTTTTTGCTCATCTGCCCTTGTACTTGGACTCTGGCCGTTCTTTTTTTGAGGAAGTGGTTGATCCACTTGTACATTATCTGCTGAATTAATAATAAAAATTTGCATGTGGGAGAGAGAGAGACAGACAGAGAGAGAGAGAGAGAGAGAGAGAGAGAAAGAGAGAGAGAGAGACAGAAAGAGAGAGAGACAGAGAGAGAGAGAGATTGTGTGTGTGATCGTGGAGGGTGAGGAAGGTAAAAGAACTGAATTATTTCCCTTGAATCTGCTATCTTCCTAGAAATTTTATGTAAACAAAATAACCCAGTAACACTTTTCCGGGAAACTATTTTGCCCTAACGAAATGTAACCTCAAAATATCTGGGTCACAAGTTCAAGGAAAAACCTACACAGTCGCAGCTAAACCCGTTAGAGGTAGTTACGACACAGAAACCCGATAAACACACAGGATATGTTAGCGTTCGTCGCAAGGCTGGTTACGTGAACTGTATGTGTTATCGGTGCAAGATCCTGAAGCGAAGGTTTGACATGTTTTTTTCTAAGATAAGTTCTGTTTGCAGTCTGCGAATAAACATTTAGGATTATTAATATCCATTTCTGATTGATATTTGATTCATTGATTGGTTGCTTGTCCTTTTCGCTCCAAGTGAAGTACGTTGTTGTTAATGTCCACATTGACTAAGTAAGCCTTTTATGAAGACGTTATGTGGCGGCTTACTAGCTTTCGTCACTTACCGAGCGTAGACCGTGGTCCTCCAGGCGGTTGTGCTATGCTTGGATTCGTCTGCGTGTCGCTCACTACTACGTGGATCATGTCGATCCCCCACCTCGTTTGCTAGATTGTCAGGAACAGCCGACCGTTTGTAGGGAGACCTGCGCGGAAGTGAGCTTAGTAGGTATATTTTACCTGACCCTGAATAACATGTTTGATCCGTAAAATATCTGGCCGTGCGTTAGTCTCTTCTACCCCTAAGTCTTCTTATTCGTCGTTCTCAAACTCCCGCAACTAAGCTCTGAAAATGGCTTTGCATTTAGCAGGATGTAGTGCGGATTAGCAAGGTCTGAGCTGGACGTCCTGCTCGTTAAAGGAAAGTGAAGTGTCTAATATAGCCTCACCTTTCCAGGTGTAGAGATCGCTGCTGGATTCACTGTTCGGTTTGCCGTTCAGGAGTTTCCAGGCCAATGGCCTCTCCTACATTATTGTGTCTCCAGCAGCACCTTCATGAGGTACCCCGTTTCTTACAGAGCCGGCTGTGGGACGCGACCGAGTACCCGGCGGTATAACTGGGCGGAAAGATTGGGCTCTTTAGCATTGGTTGGCAGCCAATCTAAGAGAAGGTAAACTCTGACTCTAAACCCGAGTAGACGAAGCTCGTTAGCCTGTTCAGGCAGTTCGCATAGGAGAGGAGGTACTCTGATTTTAAACCCACAAGTCCCAGAGAGTGCTGGCTAGTCTTGGAACGATGAGAGTATCATCGCATGTCTCGAGTAACTAGCAGATGCCGGCAACGACTCCACTGCTTTGTGGAAACCTCGGGAGAGGGTAGGGCTACGAGAGTAAACCCAGACAGAAAATAGGAGTGGTAGCACATAAGGCGGATGGTTTTAAAATTGCGAACTCATTCCGGCAGCCCCTGCTGCTGAGCTGGAGCCAAATTGTCATGCTTTGCATTTCTTTGAATTACACCAGCGAGGCCGAGAGGGGAATCCTGCAGTTTTCGTAGGCCCAGAGTCTCCATATTCAACACCCAGGCTCGCGCCCTGAGAGGCTAGTCACAGGGTGCCACGCGCATGGTCTGCAAAGACTGAGACGCCTATCAATGAACGAGTCCAGAGAACGGATTGCGTTGTGTTGTAGTTTACAGCTTGACTGCGATATTTGTACCTTTCAGTCCGAAACATCCGACCTCAGCATTGCATTTTTGTGTGCCGGTTTAGCCTTCCTTCTTCGATCCCTTCTTCTTAGCCAGTCTGCCGTTTTGCAGCTTGTTATCCAGGATGACCACGTAGAGGGGGAGAAGGGTCTTGGTAGCCCTCAGCCTCTGGCCCTGACACTAGCATCCATGCACAACCCATCATCTTGATCCCTGCCTCCACGTGAAGTACAGGACCACTGCTACAGCTGGGTCCTCTACAGGAAGCCTGTTTCCGAACATTTACAATGTTAGTACATAGCAATGATTTTACACAATGAAGGTGCTAGCCCCATGTACAACCCTTTCTAGTCCCATGTTATGACATGATTGAAACGTAGCAGTTTCCATATTATTTTATACCTTAACCCATCTGTACATTGTAGACCTGAAGATCAGAGTTAATAAAAACAGCTGTCAGAAAAAGGATTGGTGATCATTGTTCGATATAATTAGCGAGTTAGTGAATTCGGGCACAAAATTGTTCCGCCGAACACAAAAATGGCGCGTACAAATACTCATAGTAAATAATCTACTATACAATGATTGAATGAGTACATGTAGGTTATTCAAAACAATCAATGAATTAACAATTCTTATGTTGCAGTTACTTTACTTTTTACGTTAGGTACCAGTAGCTTAAAATCAAACGTGAGTCGAGCTGTAATATTTCCTCGTGTGATTTGTTAGCTATTCTCGCCATTGTGGCTGACCCAAGTAAACATCATAGCCTATCCTGCAGGACCGTCCTACTTATGTGGTCCAAAGAGAAGCAGTCTGGCCTGAGGACGCAACCGTCTTCGAAATTCTGTGGGGGACCTGCGAAGACCTGAAACGCAGTCTCCTTCGTGAACCTCATAGAACTAGAAGCATATCATCAGTTGATCAAAGGAGAAGAAGAAAAAGAAGAAGAAGAAGAAGAAGAAGAAGAAGCTATTATCGTATTGTGTAGCATACTCATTGGTGGCCACATTTATGTCGTTATAAGTGGTTTTAGTGGAGGTTTTTTATTAATCAATTAACCAAGTCGTACATAAATGAAAAAATAAGTAATAAGGTTTTTCATTTTTGCTCTTGTATCGTTTGTAGCATGTTGTTTCTTGTTCTTCCGTCAAAATTGACGAGAATCATTTTGTTAACATTGCCTGTTCGCTCGCATGAGTTCGAAGATGGCTAAATAAGCCATTGCCCGCTGCACCTCATCATCATCATGATCATCATGACGGAGACTGTTTGTAAGGTTGTCTGAGTATGTCTCTCCATTTGACTCTATCCTCTGGTTGATCAGTCTGGAGACTGGTTGTAAAGTTGTCTGAGTATGTCTCTCCATCTGACGCTATCCTCTGGTTGATCAGTCTGGAGACTGGTTGTAAAGTTGTCTGAGTATGTCTCTCCATCTGACGCTATCCTCTGATTGATCAATCCGGAGATTGGTTGTAAAGTTGTCTGAGTATATCTCTCCATTTGACCCTATCCTCTGCAGCTCTCTACATTTCAGCATAGGTTTTTTTCTCTAATGTCCCTACATGCCTGTGATGTAAAGTTTAATCTTGGACGCCCGGGTCCTTTCTTCTTTTGAATCTTTCCCTCTAGCATCTTTTGTAGAAGTCCATGTCTCATATTGTGAACCAATCAACTCAACTAACGTTTTTGTATCACATATAATATTTGTCTTTGTGCGCGAACTTCAGTGAGAACCTCGTCATTAGATCTTTTTTCTGTCCAACTCACTTTTTCCATTCTACGATAGCACCACATTTCAAATGTTTTCAATCTTTTTCCATCCTTCTTTGATAGAGTCCACGTTTCAGTCCCATGCAGTGCAATTAGCCATATATCAATCTAACATGTCGCCTCTCTCGGTGTATAGGCCATCAACAACATCTAGCCAGTGTACACGGTTCTGGGCTGCTCTTTCTGCCTCTCTCCGGGTGTCATTATTTAATGTTATCTTCTTCTTACATTCTCTTCTCCGCGTATTTTTGGGTCTACCTGTCTCTCTTTTCCCCTGAGGATTCAGTGTAAGAGCATGTCTGGCTATGATAGACTGTGCCTTCCGCAGCGTATGTCTTTGTTGTATGACATTGGTCGCTCTCCATGTCTCTGCTCCTTACAACAACACCGACTTGACACTTTCGTTGAATATTCTAATTTTGGTGGGAATCATGATATCTCTGGATCTCCATATATTGTTTAGTGTCAGGAATGCCCCTCGTGACTTTCCAATTCGCATCCTTATATCTGCATCTGTTTCTCCTCATGTGTCTATTGTGCTGCCTAAATAGGTCAAGGTATCCACTTCCTCCAACTGTTGTCCCTCCAACATGATTGGTTCTTTGCTGAGTTTGAAGAGCTTGGTTTTTTTCGTGTTGATATTCAGTTCCAGTTTAGGTTTTTGGGGTATTTTTTAACGTGACGTCATTGTGGCGCTTCACCTACCATAGTCACCCCGGACGTCCACCAATGAGATGAAGAGATGACCTTCTACAGGACCTTGGTCTGGCATGGTGCTTAATGGCAAAGGCCAGAGATAAGTTTAGAAGACATAGGGCACGAAATGTGCTTGAGTGAACACCAGGATTACAGTATTACAGGATTACAGTATTACAGGATTACAGTATTGCAGTATTGAAAAACCCGATTGAGTCCCAGTCTAATTGAGCATTGTTCGTAGCAGAAGAGGAACATTCTTAATTATACATCATTGTTTTTTTAATTACATCTGTTCATCTTTCACTAATTATGGGCCAGGGATATATGTCAGTGAATATCTATAGTGCGATTGTATAGCTTTTTGTTTCACGCTCTGTTTCCGAGTGAAACAGTATGATATATTTTAGTTTCATGTGGAAAAGCATTATCTTAATTGCAGTGTTATATGCTTAGTCTTTGCATAAATCAACCTGCACTTCTACAGGGGCGATTGTATAGGTCCCAACTCTTGTGCGAGTTAGTGGTAGCCGATAGACGCATTTCGTAGTTTAATGAGCTGGGTTCGAGCAGTACTGCGTTCTTTGGACTTTTGCGGGTCCCAGCTCGAGTTCCTGTCGGCTATTTCTCGGACGAGTGTTGCCCAATGGACTTGGTTCGTTTAAGGGTCGTGAATGTTATTGTACAGCTCGAAAGAATCCTGCCACCGAGTGAGGGATCTTCCAGGAAGTCTGTTTTTTTTAACTTAGGTTAACGTGTTTTATGCTGGCTTAGAAGATGTTACAGTCTGTTTTACAACCAGTTTCTTGGAGGAGAGTTTTTACTGATGTACGAGTCCATCTTAATAGACTAAAACACTCGATGTAAGTAGACCCGTAGTCAGTTAGGCGCCATGTATAGCTGCTGTTAAAAAAAAACACTCGAGGAAAGGTACAAATAACTTGGGTAAGATTTGTAACCAGAATTGTGCCGTTAAGCCTACTCTCTTCGATTACCAAGGAATTTTTAACTTGCTCGACACTGACCACGGAGTCTGATCTCACTACTCAGAGATCAGGGGAATTCTTATCAGAAGATCCACGTGAAAAAAATTACTGGATCCACCATGATTCGAATCAGCGACCTCCGACACCTGGACGGACACGTTATCTTGAGACCGCCACTCGTCATTTCTTCTGACATAACCAACGTAACGGTGCTTGGAGTTGTTGGCACGCTGTAGACATCTTGACGAATTACACTGTGCGGATGTAGGTTTCTATTGGGCAAAGCAAATCTGGCTTTGGAAATACTGACATTGTCAAAAAAAAAACATACATTATTTATTGTATTATAATGTCTGTGCTCTTCAGGTTGTATTATTTGTTGTTGTTGTTGTTGGCGTTCTTTCAAAACCTCATTCAACTTGTATAATCTTCCCTTAAAACCTCATTCAGATTGTATAATCTTCCCTTAAAACCTCATTCAGCTTGTATAATCTTCCCTTAAAACCTCATTCAGCTTGTATAATCTTCCCTTAACACCTCATTCAGATTGTATAATCTTCCCTTAAAACCTCATTCAGATTGTATAATCTTCCCTTAAAACCTCATTCAACTTTTATAATCTTCCCTTAAAACCTCATTCAGCTTGTATAATCTTCCCTTAAAACCTCATTCAGCTTGTATAGTCTTTTAAAGGGGTCTTGAACTTGTTTAATCTGTCCTTTAAGCTACCTTCAATCGATCAAAGCCCATCATAATATTGGTGGGTATGCCATTCACAACCCTTCGCCAGCATACGTGGCCCTTTGCTACTCTTTCTGCCACTCCCCAGATGTAACCGTTTAGTCGTAGTTCACTCTCATATTCTCTTGTTAAGTCTTCCTCTCTTCTTCTTCTTCTTCTTCTTCTGCGTTCATTCTCAATCTCCCACTACCAAGCCCTAAACAGGGCTTTGCAAGTAGCAGGATGGAGTCCGGAGAATGGCTTGCTTCGTGTCGCTAGTTTACAGTTATGACTGCGATATTTGCACCTTTCGGTCTGACACATCCGTCTTCGGCAGGAGTCCCTCTCTGTCTCTTTCCATCTGCATTCACATTGAGCGCATTTTTGACTGTGTCTTCCGGTAGCTGATGTTCTATCCAGCACAATTTTGCTCTATTAATATGTTGTTCCAGTGGATGCCTTTTCCACAGGCCTTTATTCCTCACCATGTCATGCCAATTTTTGCCCGTCATCCTTCGTAGGCTTCTGTTAACTATTTTTCGCCCTGGTCACCCTCCATGTTTCCGCTCCATGCAACAACACCGACGTCGTTCTAAATTTTCAGACCTTGGTGTGAATTTAGTGTGAGATACATAGAGAAAAACGACTCGAGCATTCACTGGACCCCTGAATTCACAGACTGGACCCTTGAATACACAGACTGGACCCATGCATACACTGACTGGATCCATGCATACACTGACTGGACCCATACAAACACTGACTGGACCCATGCATACACTGACTGGACCCATACAAACACTGCATGGACTTCTGCATACACTGACTGGACACCTGCATACACTGACTGGACCCGTAAAAAAACTTTGACTAGACCCATGCGTACAATGACTGGACACCTGCATACAATTACTGGACCCCTGCATACACTGACTGAACCCCTGAATACACTGACTGGACCCCTGCATACACTGACTGGACCCCTGAATACACTGACTGGACCCATGCATACGCTGACTGGACCCCTGCATACACTGACTGGACCAATGCATAAACTAACTGGACTCCTGGATACACTGACTGGATCCCTGCATACACTTACAGAAAAATGGAAGGGGAGGGGTAGAGGTGAGGGGGAGGGGTATTCCTGAGCCTGACTAACGGCACAAAGATTACACTGTTAGTGGCAACCAGGAAACTCTCAAGCAATTTCAAAGCAAAGGCAGAGACATTGAAAGCTGCAGTACAAGCAATGCTGACAGTCGAAGGCAATGACAGCCAGATAGTCTTTTCTTTTACAGATGCACTGTCCGAGATTTCAGCGCTAAACGGCCAGCAAAATACAAAACTTAATTATCTAAGATCTGTATCCTATGTGAGCAGTCCAAGCCAAAAAGAGTCGTGGTGCAGTGGGTACCATTCCACTGTAACATCCAAGGTAACGAGAAGGCAGACAGGCTGGACAAAGAAGGTGGAAGGTTACCACAACCAGATTCCAGTGTGATCCACGAAGAGTCCAAAAAGTTTACTAGGGCCGTATACATGGCCAAATGGACAACAGAGCATACTGGCAACACACAAAATGACGCTTATTACAACAGACTTTGGTACCATCTAATTCAATAAACTGAAGATATGCGTTACTGACGAATGCACCTGTGGTACTGAAAAAATGACCCCTGAACATCTGCTGCAAAATTATACGACACACGAGGACAAGAGAAAGCACATGTGGCCATCGCCAGTGCCAACACTAGACAAGCTATATGGCAGTGACGACAGTCACAGGTTTACCGCTGTTTTCTTTAAACATATTCAAATTTACATCTGACAGCTGACGAAGAAGAAGAAGAAGAAGAGTTTATTATGAAAACATCCTTCAACTTCGCCTTGTTTGAAATCAGTTTTGATTGTGGCACACAGCCAACCCGATGGTAACCTAGTTGAAAAATAGAGGTGATTTTACCTTCCTGTGGTTGAAGACGACACAAGATAGTTGTACATGTGGCTAGCAAACTCGAATTACTAATGAGTCAGTGCTGCAAATGTTGGATACAGGTTGATGCAAAGTGGCCAGCTTCAGAGGTTGATATATGCTTCACTTGAAGCTAACAAAATTAGGTAGCAAAAACGAACTCCCTATTAATGTGTATTTAATCTCTGCAGGAAGTATATATTGTCTGTACCTTCTCCTAGAGTCAATTTAAGACCCTCTTCTCGTGTCAAACTTTTTTCAAAATGGCTGAACAACACCATGTCAGAGCTTTTCAATTGATCAGTTTCCGTCATCTGCAGTTACAACTATGGCGGACAAGTTGACCTGCTCTCTCAACCTTGTTAGTCATCAAGGAACCTCACCATCTAAAACCTATACTGTCGAAACGCCACTGCAAAGTATCGGGTACATGATTCATATAAATGGCTCAACTGTAATGGCGGCCCTCACTTAAAACGAAAAGGCGAATCCCCATAATTTTACACGACGTGTGCGACGATGCTGTCTATTGGCTAAGTTTTGAAGTGACAATCGTACTTCACTTCGAGTGTTATCTTCACATCGTAATCGGCTGCAATGAATCTCCAACTTCCTCTGTCCTTGATCATAATGGTAAAATCTTCTGGGCTTTTCTCTGTCCATTTGTGTAATGCTATCCTCCTAACTACAGTATTTTTACCTGTATGACGTATTCTTGCCTTCCCACTTTTCCTTAAAGTATTGTTTTCAAAATATATATTTTTTTCTTTTGTTTTTTGTTTTTGTTTGCGTTCGTCTTATTATTTTAGTTCCCAAAAGCGATATGCGTTGCACTTAGTTTTTATTTTGCGCCTGTCAGCCCAGTGTATCCGACTTCGGCATGCATTTTATTTAAGGGTCTGCTTCGTCCTGCATTTTCTAAAGGGTTTGCTTTCACGGGGTAACGACCGGTGCTGTGATGGGGAGCGAACCCAGCACCTTCAGATTGTGAGCTGTGTCACGTAACCACTAGCCACGCCGTCCCCCACCAAAATATATTAACTGCCCAGATGTGATATCGTTCATGGTTTCTCTTTGCATTCCTAATTTCTTCAACATTTCTTTGTTTGTTTCCTGTTCGTCCAATGCAATGTCCCTCATTCTTCTACATTTTTAGTTGCCTATCGCAAGTGATGATGGAAACATCAACAGACGCTTGTGTCTTGATGATGTAACTTGCGCTGTAGTTGGGTTATAATGAGATAGAAACTGCGCTGGCCATCAACCTCACTCTCTGGTCTCGAGCTACCTTGGACCAGTGGCAGGACATAAGCCAAGACGACTGGAGGTAACTCATTATGAGTCACCTCATGTGACACCAGGGGTCACTTTAAAACTTGTGGGATTCGATCACCCACGGTTTAGTTCATCTCTTTGAGAGGCGAGTGTCTGACCTCTCGACCACCAGAAGACTCTGCAGAGTCTTTAGACAACCAGTGTTACATTCTTCTTCTTCTTCTTCTTCGTACGCTGTCAGACGTCAACTTGAATTTGTTCAAAGAAAGCAGCTGTCATCCTGAGGCTGTCGACACTGCCATAGAGCTTGTCTAGTGTTGGCACTGGTGATGGCCACATGTGCTTCTCTGGTCCTCGTATGTCGGGCAATTTTGCAGCAGATGTTCAGCGGTCATTTGCCCTGTACCACAGGTGCATTCGTCAGTGCCACATATCTTCAGTTTACGTGTTACATTCCAGTCGTGTAGTTTCGTCACAAAGTCACAAGCGGACGATTGGGATGGTCATGCCCCACGAAGTCACCCTCGCGCAGTCATGCTGGCACCGTAGGGGTCTGTGCTGATGGCTCTGGGGTTGTTATTGTCCAGCTCTTTCCTCATCAGATGGCCAGCATTGATCAGGTATGATGATTTCATTATTACCACTCGGCTGCGTACCACTCCGCCTGCCTCAACTCTCTGTTGTTTACCTGGAAATTCACTGCCACTTGAGATATGTACTTATGAGAATTCAGGAACGTGATTGTCATAGCTTTCCCTCATGATATCAGCACGAGAATGGGTTGTACGATGCGTGTTAAAATGAAATCCGACTTAACTGTAACAAGTAAACATACGTACGATGCGCATGATGATGTCTTTCAGGTGCAAACAGAGCATACCAACCGTCAAGTTTGCAACATTTCATTATCCTCCGACAAATAGTTTCCTCGGCAGACAGTTGAAAACATGGCGGGTGTGATACGAAATCCATCCAGCGTTGATCAGCGAGCGATGATTTTGTTTCTAACAACTAAAGGATGTAGACCAGTTGACATTCATCGCATAATGCAGTCAGTGTATGGTGACAAAAGTGTGTCTAAAACAATAGTGAAGAACTGGACAACGATGTTTAAAAAAGGACTTGAGTTAACGAAAGATCTTCCGAGACTAGGTCAGACATACATTGTTGCGTCAAAAGATACCATTGTCAAAATTAACGCGGAAATTTGGATGGACCTACGTTGGAGTTTACGTTCGCTAGCAGAGGAATTCTATGTGTCGCTATGGACAGTTCGAACGGTAGGTAGCAAGAAACTGAAGTATCGGAAGGTGTTCACAATGGACAGTTAGGTCCGGTTTAATTTGAACACGCATCGTAGAACGTTCTTTAACATATCCACATTTCAAGGGCATGATTTCTATTCTCCACTGTTTTGTCAGTTGCCCACCTTTCAGCCCCATACATTAAACATGTCATTTCATTTAGTTGATTCTCTTCTGCTCCGGTGTGAAGAAGTATGCCAGAGAGAAAGGCCAGGTTGCTTTATCGGCGGTTTTTCTTTTGACCTGGTTCCAGTCCAGTTCTTCCTCCTTCAGGCTGTCGAACATTGTCCATAAGGTTTATTAGGGCCAGATACATGGACAAATTGGAAGCAGAGCATACTGCTACACAAGAAATTATGCTATTATCATTTAAACATAAAGAAGCAAAAGGTGGTGTTTAGACTTCGCACATACCAATACAGATTGAGGTATCATCTATTCATTAATCTTTAGATAAGTGCTACTGTCGTACTTGGAAAATGAGCCCTGAACATCTACTGCAAAATTGCCTGACATACGAGGACCAGAGAAAGCACATGTGGTCATTATCAGTGCCAACACTAAAGACGATCTTTGGCAGTATCGACAGGCTCATGATGACAGCTGCTTTCTCTAAACAAATTCAAGTCGATATCTGACAGCGTACGAGGAAGAAGAGGGGGACTCAGTGGTCTCGAAGTAAGGTATCCGCCTCGGGTGGTGGACTCAGTGGTCTCGTGGTAAAGTATCCGCCTCGGGTGGTGGACTCAGTGGTCTAGAGGTAAGGTATCCACCTCGGGTGCCGCATATCGCTGGTACGAATCATGGTGGAGACGGAAGTTTTTTTCACGTGGATCTTCTGGTAAAAATTCCTTTGATCTCTGGCTAGTGAGATCTGACGTGTACAGTGTCGAGCACGTTAACAATCCCTTGGCAGTTAGAAATCTAACGGCCGCTGCCCGGACCAAAAAAAAATTAAAATTCTACCAAAGTTATTTGTACCTTTCCCATTGCAGTTTGTTAAGAGCATCTATAAATGACGCCTAACTGGCATCCAGTCCACTTAGCTCTAGTGTTTACGTTTATAAAGATCGATTCACACATCCGTTAAACCACTCTCAAAGAAAGAAACTGGTTGTATACATACTCTGTGGAGTCTTCTAAACAGTATAAAGACGTTACGTTTCTCCTCCCAGATAATCATGAATTGTCTTGGATATTTGTATCCTTACCTCTTAGCTTCCCATATATGTCGGGGAAATTGGTCCACTCCAATGCTGCAGACATGGCCGTGCCATCGTAATTGAGACCCATCTGAGGTTGGATGTCTCGGACCGAAAAGTGCAAATATCACAGTCAAGCTGAAAACGACGACACAACGCATTCTATTCTCCAGGCAACATCCTACTCCTCGCAAAGCCCTGTTTTAGGGCTTGGTAGCGGGAGTTTGAGAACAATCGTGGAAGAAGAGTACGAATTATATGAGACAGTTCCAACCAGGTCTGCAAGGACAGGGCTTTCGGATCATGGAATTTTGTTCCTTCGTGCCACATGGATCACCTTTTTTTTAATTCCTAATTTGTTTGACTTGAAGCAGACTTCTTTGGGCCGTGGTCATTGTCCACGGCCTACATTCATAAGTCAGGACTGCAATATATATCTTTGTTTACTTGTTTGTTACTTTTTTGCAGAATTTTGTTTTCTTTTTTTACAGTAAAGACAAATATACAAATTACATGATCACCCTTTTTTTGTTAATGTGATAATCCTTTGTTTATATGTTAATGTGATAATCCTTTGTTTGGATGTTAATGTGACAATCCTTTGTTTGGATGTTAATGTGATAATCCTTTGTTTGGATGTTAATGTGATAATCCTTTGTTTGGATGTTAATGTGATAATCCTTTGTTTGGATGTTAATGTAATAATCCTTTGTTTGGATGTTAATGTGATAATCATTTGTTTGGATGTTAATGTGATAATCCTTTGTTTGGATGTTAATGTGATAATCCTTTGTTTGGATGTTAATGTGATAATCCTTTGTTTGGATGTTAATGTGATAATCCTTTGTTTGGATGTTATTGTGATAATCCTTTGTTTGGATGTTAATGTGATAATCATTTGTTTGGATGTTAATGTGATAATCCTTTGTTTGGATGTTAATGTGATAATCCTTTGTTTGGATGTTAATGTGATAATCATTTGTTTGAATGTTAATGTGATAATCCTTTGTTTGGATGTTAATGTGATAATCATTTGTTTGGATGTTAATGTGATAATCATTTGTTTGAATGTTAATGTGATAATCCTTTGTTTATATGTTAATGTGATAATCATTTGTTTGGATGTTAATGTGATAATCATTTGTTTGAATGTTAATGGGATAATCCTTTGTTTGGATGTTAATGTGATAATCATTTGTTTGGATGTTAATGTGATAATCCTTTGTTTGGATGTTAATGTGATAATCATTTGTTTGGATGTTAATGTGATAATCCTTTGTTTGGATGTTAATGTGATAATCCTTTGTTTGGATGTTAATGTGATAATCCTTTGTTTGGATGTTAATGTGATAATCCTTTGTTTGGATGTTAATGTGATAATCCTTTGTTTGGATGTTAATGTGATAATCCTTTGTTTGGATGTTAATGTGATAATCCTTTGTTTGGATGTTAATGTGATAATCCTTTGTTTGGATGTTAATGTGATAATCCTTTGTTTGGATGTTAATGTGATAATCATTTGTTTGAATGTTAATGTGATAATCTTTTGTTTGGATGTTAATGTGATAATCATTTGTTTGGATGTTAATGTGATAATCCTTTGTTTGGATGTTAATGTGATAATCATTTGTTTGGATGTTAATGTGATAATCCTTTGTTTGGATGTTAATGTGATAATCCTTTGTTTGGATGTTAATGTGATAATCATTTGTTTGGATGTTAATGTAATAATCATTTGTTTGGATGTTAATGTGATAATCCTTTGTTTGGATGTTAATGTGATAATCATTTGTTTGGATGTTAATGTGATAATCCTTTGTTTGGATGTTAATGTGATAATCCTTTGTTTGGATGTTAATGTGATAATCATTTGTTTGGATGTTAATGTAATAATCATTTGTTTGGATGTTAATGTGATAATCCTTTGTTTGGATGTTAATGTGATAATCATTTGTTTGGATGTTAATGTGATAATCCTTTGTTTGGATGTTAATGTGATAATCCTTTGTTTGGATGTTAATGTATGACTCATTTTTATTAAGCGAAAAAAATATTTGGACGCCAATATCATCCTTTTGATTTTTATTTTGCAAATTGCATCTTTAGATAATTTTTTTTTTTTTTAAACGGTAAGCTTGTTACTGTTCCTGTGTTTGTCTTTTGTTCCCGTCATAATTTTTGTATTGTTCCTGTCTGTGTTTTCTTATCTATTGTCCCTGTCAGTATTTGAATGTATATTGTTCCTGTGAGTATTTGAATGTCTATTATCCCTGTCAGTATTTGAATGTCTATTGTCCCTGTAAGTATTTGAATGTCTATTGTCCCTGTAAGTATTTGAATGTCTATTGTCCCTGTCAGTATTTGAATGTCTATTGTCCCTGTAAGTATTTGAATGTCTATTGTTCCTGTCAGTATTTGAATGTCTATTGTCCCTGTAAGTATTTGAATGTCTATTGTCCCTGTAAGTATTTGAATGTCTATTGTTCCTGTCAGTATTTGAATGTCTATTGTCCCTGTAAGTATTTGAATGTCTATTGTCCCTGTAAGTATTTGAATGTCTATTGTCCCTGTAAGTATTTGAATGTCTATTGTCCCTGTAAGTATTTGAATGTCTATTGTCCCTGTCAGTATTTGAATGTCTATTGTCCCTGTAAGTATTTGAATGTCTATTGTCCCTGTAAGTATTTGAATGTCTATTGTTCCTGTCAGTATTTGAATGTCTATTGTTCCTGTCAGTGTCTTCTTTTCATTTGTTTTTAGGCAGTTTTGCTTGAAAATTGTGCTAGTCAATACTTGATTATCTATTTCCCTGGCTCCTCAAAACAGCAAAACACAACTATTTATTATAACCTAAATCCAGGATGTCAAACATTCTCGACATTCACTGCATGAGAAGGACATTCAAGTATTGCAAATAACAAACTGTCGTACGACATTATTCCCATTTTTGGAATAGCTGAGGTTTTCATTTAGGCTGAAGAATACAGCCCACTAAACCATGTATTTTCCGGGAATTCACACTAGTCGACGACTTATACTAGTGTTCACGGAAACGTGTTGTTTTACATTTGGACTGGTTAATTCGTTCGTTTTGTGTGTTTTCTTCCGTTCGATTATCCTGGAATGGACACCGGTTATATGAATAGCACTACGCTTAAACATGTGTCATATTTCACGGTCTAGTTCACCCAGCTGAACTTCACGAGATTGGCACCCTTCGCCTAGCTGAAGACAGTATCCGCTTTGTTGTATGAAATTTAGACACAACTATAATGAACTGCCAGCTGGAGAGAGATCGACTCTGTCAGGTGTGTAGCGGCCGATGACACACCGTTGTTGTATTGCGAGAGCTGGTACCACAAACTGCAATAACGGTGCATCAACGACCTTCTAGGTTATGGGACTGATGATGATGATGTTGTTGATGTTATTGAATGCAAATAATAAGTGGGTTTACTCTATCGTGTTTCCTAACAAGAGCGTTAAGTGGCGGATTGCAGAAGTTGTCCTCACATCCCGAGCATGCTGGTAACGGTGGGCCGGGGTCCTCTAGACCAGTGCTCTTCAACCTGGTGCTCTTGTGTCCACTAGTGAGCGGCTTTAGCTTTCAGGTGGGCGGTAGCAGAATAATTACATTCTGTATTGCACAAATATATTATTATTATTATTGCTATTATTATTATTATTATTATTATTATTATGGCAATGCAGAGGCTACACAACCTGAGGAAACTTGTGCAGAATACCAGCAAACCGACAAAAGTGAAATTCTTTAGAATCTATGTTTTTCCCGTGCCTCATATAGCAGTTAAACATGGACAGTTACCCAAACCTCAAGAAAAGAATCAAGTCCTTCGAGTCAAAATGTTAAAAAACGTTTCTCAGAAAACCATGAATCGAAAGAAAGAAGAATGCAGACATTCGACACAAATAGGACATGAGGGAGAACTGGTTAATAAATTCCATTATGAAGAGAAAATTTGAATACTTTGGCCACATCAAAAGGTATAACGTTCTTGAGATAAGGGTAATGGAAAATATGGTGCCGGGCAAGAGAGGCAGAAGTAGACCAAGAAGACGATGGCACCAAGGCGTCAAGTAATGCTTGGGCATGACTCTGGAGCAGGCTGGAGATTTGGCAGGAGATCGAGTTTCTTTCAGACGGGCTGTGATGGGAGCGACATTCTGCAAAGGACATGCTACATGATGAAGATGATGTTGTATTAAAAACATAAAACATTTACAAACTAGGTGGACTATCGCGAAATTTTCTTCAATTTAGATTTTAGTTTGCTGAAAGGAAAATTTACGCTCATGAAATTTATAAAAAGTAGACGCCAAGTATAACAAGATTGACTAACATTGCTCTAGACTGTTTGCGATATGCTTAGAGTCATCTGCTTGACCCCCACTACTACGGGGATCACACCGATCAATATCGTGTAAGCCAGAATTTCTTTAAATTTTGAGACTCATGACTCAGCCTACTTGACAATCGACCTAAACGAACGGAAACTTGTCTAAGTGGGGGAAGGGAGAAAATTTGTGACGATGATTTCACATCCGGGTTGCGTGGGTTTTACATGCTTTCATTTTACCCCATTTCTACTTGGAATCTGAACCCAGTGTGATAGTTTCAGTGCGAAATTATAATTCTGCAAGTGCCACACGTGTGATGAACAATAAATGTGAATAAGCAATACTTACTTAATTGCTCGATAATTTGTGACTTTTTACCCTAGTGAGTTGAGCTTTTTAAAATAATGTAATTATTTATTTTTATTTTTACAGTTTCTGAGCATCTTTGTGGCAGGGAATTCGGGGTGGCGCAATAGCTAGAGCATTGAGTTCCCAGCTGCTCCATCGGTGTTCGGTACCCTGTTGGAGATTATTCCGATCGCAAAACTGCACTCTGGGATAGACCAAGTCATGGATGGACCCGGCCGGGTTGACAGTTTTGCGGTCTTCCTACTCAATTGGGCTTTTTTCATAGAGTTGTGGGAAATGTAGGTTGCGGGTTGCAGTATTTTGGTCAACTTTTATTTTTGACAGCAATTTGTTGGGCTACCTGGCACATATATGTTGTGTATTCACGATCTCTATGCGATGGATTGAAAACTTCATTGTCAAATGGCTAAAGACGTGTCGCATTATTCCACTGTAGAGCGTTTGTTTAATATATTTTTTCCTCTAACATTGCACCGCTAAACTGTAACATTTACCAGTTTTGATTTACTCAGAAAAAAAACCGGTCTACAGTGTCTAGATAAGAGAAGAATTTGAAGTGACTTAATACAGATTTATAAGATAATCAAAGGAAAGGATAAATTAGACTAATAACACATTTTTAAAAAATACAACCATCTACAAGAACACGAGAGCATAGCTACAAATTAAATAAAGAAAGGTCCAATTAAGGTTAAAAAACATATTTGGAATTCATTGCCACAAGAAGAAGTGGAGCCAGCGACAATTCATGAATTTAAAAATAGATTGAATGAGTATAGTGTTAAGAGTAGGAAAAGTAAATGGAACTGGTTGTATACAGACTCTGCAGAGTCTTCTAATCCAGTATAAAGACGCTAAGTTAAGTAAAGTTATTCATTAGTGGGTTGCTTTTGGGCAGTTTTCGAGTTGTTATTGGTCTATATTTTAAAATATTATCTGACAACCTTGGTTCCAGCTTATTTGCAGAGGGGTTGATCGTTTCTCACGATAAAAGTATACAATCTCAGTAATGAGCACGCTCCATTCGACTTCTGTAAACGGTTACCTGATTTACTCTTAGTGAATGAAGGCAATCGTAAGAGAAATTGGCACACCCCAACCTCATAGAAAAACGGAGGTCTATTGCAATGAATTCTCTAATGCTTCATCAAGGATACCAGCGTCTACTATGGAACTATTAAAACAACAGTTTTTTGCAGAATATATAGCAGGCAATGGTTTGACTGGAGATACATAACTTTGCCCACGCATGCTTTCTCAGTGACTCTATTTGCATGCTCAGGTAGATTGAGATAGGCTGGTGTCGAAGACCGGAGCTTGAGTCTATGAGCATGCTCAGGTAGATTGAGATGGGCTGGTGTCGAAGACTGGAGCTTGAGTCTCTGAGCACGCTCAGGAAGATTGAGATGGGCTGGTGTCGAAGACTGGTGCTTGAGTCTATGAGCATGCTCAGGTACATTGAGATGGGCTGGTGTCGAAGAATGTGGCTTGAATCTCTAAGCACGCTCAGGAAGATTGAGATGGGCTGGTGTTGAAGACTGTGGCTTGAATCTCTGAGCACGCTCAGGAAGATTGAGATGGGCTGGTGTCGAAGACTGGAGCTTGAGTCTATGAGCATGCTCAGGTACATTGAGATAGGCTGGTGTCGAAGACTGTGGCTTGAGTCTCTGAGCACGCTCAGGAAGATTGAGATGGGCTGGTGTCGAAGACTGGGGCTTGAGTCTCTGATAAGAACAAGACTGACCAGGTTAGGGTCCATTTTTGTGCCAGGTCACGTGGGTGTAAAGGGAAACGGACAAGCTGGCATACTTGCAGGTAGTGCTACTGTGGGAAGGGGACGATCAATGGACCTGGCTGATATTCTGGATGCCCTTACGGAGGCGGGACTGTTAAATGATTCGAGCAATGACGTTGAGTCCGGAACTTTGACCAGACTGCAAGAAAGTCAGATCATAATAGGGATAGCCAGACAAGAACGCTACGCTGGAAGTCAAAGGAGACAAGTGAACCAACACAGAGCTGGTGTCGTGAGCCGACATACACTGGGGGATAACCTAAAAAAGGGAGCTGAGCAGCTATGGACTTGTTCGATGTGCAGTGAGGCTGATCTATCGACTAATTATCTAACTAGGTAGCAGGTCACATGTTACAATTGTTAAAGTCGCCTCTTACAGGCGGGTAGGTTGCAGTGTTACCAATGTTTGTTCCGATTTAGAATCCCTGTAACACTTATACGTATATTTTTAATTAAAGAAATTAATTATAACCAGGCTCTATGCGCCGGCTGATATGATTAACAATAATTTTATGTCATCTCATTTCATATCATCATATCTCATATTAAGCATATCTCATCTCGTCATCTCATCATCCCATCTCATCTCATCCTTTCTAATCTCATCATATCTCATCTCATCCTATTTCATCTCATCCCATATCTTCTTATATCATCCTATTTCATCTCCTCCCGTATATTCTTATCTCATCCCATATCTTCTCATCTCATCCTATTTCATCTCATCCGATCTCATCTCATCCTAATTCATCTAATCTCATATCGTATCATCAGTCCACTTTCGTTCTTAGACGACGTGGGAAGGTACAATTTTCTTAAATGAAGGTAGATCGAGTCTTCCAGATTTGTGCTATGCTTGATTTCATCTGCTTGACGCTTACTACTACGGAGATCACATCGATCCCTACCTCGTTAACCAGACCACAACAGTCTGGTTACAGGGAGAACTGCATGGAAGTGAGGGCGAGTCTTGTTCAGTATGTACCACAGGACACTGATTAACATTGTCTGATCAGAATGTTTTGTATGACCATACGTTAGCCTCCTGTCCACATGCAAATCACGTTTTTGTTTTGTTAGTTAAGGTTGTTCGGAAACTAAAATATGTTTACTAAAATACTATGTATTTCCTAAGTATAAAATCCAGACAGATAACTGATTGTTTGGTTTACACGTGCTATATTTTCATTTAACCACCGCTCACTTCGCCAGCTTTACGTCAGCGCAAAAAGGCATGCTTTTCCTGTGCCAACTCGTTTCCAGTTCACGTAACCATGTTCCTTTGACGTCTGTGGTCGGTTGTGAGAATTCAAGGAATGAATCTTGAGTTAACCTTCGAACATCCAAGATCGTAGAATATTGTCATTGCCCTCCCATTGCTGGCTGAAACTGTTTGGTCAATTTATGACTTGTATGCGATGATCCTAATGAATAGTGACATTGTCACGGAGCAACATGTCCGGGCTGGTGGCTGTTGCAGGACGCGCAGAGGCCGTCGATCATGCAGCTTCGCTTCTGCACTTATTCAAAAGTACGCTAAGGTGAAGGACTTAGCTTGGCTTCGTTCATTCTCAATCTCCCACTACCAAACACTGAAAAGGCTTAAGTAGCAGAATGTAGTCCAGAGAACGGAATGCGTTGTGTCGTAGTTTACAGCTTGACTGCGATATTTGCACCTTTCGGTCCAACACATCCGACTTCAGCAAAAAAAATTTTGAGTACCGGGCTAGCATTCCCTCTTTGATCCCTTCTCCCTAGCCAGTCTGCCCTGCTGCAGCCTGTTTTCCAGGATCACCGCGGGGAAGTGTAGCAGGGTCTTGGCAGCTATGGTTCGCTGGCCCTTACGCTAGCAGTGAGCTATGAGTCGCTGACCACTGCAGCTCATGTGCTGCTCAGCATCTTGATCCCGCTTAGGTGACCGAGACCCGTTGCGTTGAATGATCATGTCCAAGACCAAGGATGATGATCGAGTCTCAGGCAGACTGTAGTTCAGTTGTAGAGGTGGCGTTCTGTTTCAGCCAGGCATTGCGTGAGCGACGCCGAGGACGTCTCCAGGATGAGCACGGCGTCTACCCGTCCCTTTCCCTCACAGCTTGCCGGAGCATCTTATGTCCTGGGGCTTCCCGGGAGAGCCAGGCAACATGGTCGAAGAGGGAGAGGCGACGCGGATCAATTGTCGAGGCAATGCCCCCACTTATTGAAGCTCTCCTTTTTCGAACGCAGCATCTAACGATGATTCTATTGGATTCACAACCTCATTGCACAGTGCATCAACGTTTCTGAATGTTTCCAACACTTTCCTTTTCGGTCACCAAGAACGTTGGTATGAATATGCATGTATCATTTTGTTGTTGTCTCTATTGATATATTTTGATATATTAATTGTAAAGTTTGTGCAAATGGTTTCCATTGGAATAGTATCTGTGCTCTTAGTTCATTGACTAGCGACAGGTAAAGCGATGAGTTAGCATTAAACGTGATGAAGATGTTGTAACGTTATGTCAAAGTTTATAGCGAGGGTGCGATATGTGCGTCTTTTGGTCGACATCGGAATTCACCTGGGATTTTGGGTACCTGGTTTGCCTTCCACCTGCGATCCTAATCCATTATCCATACTAAACTAGTGCAGTCTATTTCAAGGTGGCATATGATATAGGTCAACCGTGATTCGCTGACCACGATTCAAGCAACCGTCTATGAGTCTGTAGCTGCTGCCAGCTCATTCTCTGCTACACTTTCTGGGTCATGAACGGTACTTAAACAGACGCACAAGAAAGAAATCATTTATGATCATTCTCTGCATACGGGATCAAGATGCGGAGCAGCGCATGAGCTGCAGTGGTCAGCGACCCATAGCTGACTGCTAGCGTCAGGGCCAGCGAACCAGAGCTGCCAAGACCCTTCTACACCTCCACGCGGTGATCCTGAATAACAGGCTGCAGCAGGGCAGACTGGCTAAGGAGAAGGGATCGAGGAGGGAATGCTAACCCGGTACTCAAAAAATGCTTGCTGAAGTCGGATGTGTTGGACCGAAAGGTGCAAATATCGCAGTCAAGCTGTAAACTACGACACAACGCATTCCGTTCTCTGGACTACATTCTGCTACTTAAGCCTTTATAGGGCTTAGTAGCGGGATATTGAGAACGAACGAAGCCAAGCCACGCCATTCTTTGCATACATATGTTGCAAAGTGATTCACATAGATTACGTAAGTGCACAATCAAGTACGGACATCAAAGAATCAATCACATTATTACCAACACTAACATGACGAAGGTCATCGGTGTTACCAGGAAAGATAGAATACAGAACGACGACATTCGAAGTATGGTCGGCACTAATGTCTTGTGCCGAATACATCTCCATGCCTACAATAAGTTGGTTTGGTTATCTCATGAGAATGCACCCTCATCAATTGCTACTGATGACTTACAACGTTGGTAGATCTGGCTTCAGTGCAAGAGGGCAGCCGCGAGGCAGGTAGTTAAAGGACGTTATAACGTTATAAAGATTGTACAGCAACACGGGCTCACATTGACCGACGCAACGCGCTTGGCGCAGGACAGAGAACTTGAGTTCCCCGCGACTCTCAGCGTCACAGGTGGAAAGAAAACGAACTAACAACACCTTTAAATCCCCCAACTTGTCTCTCTGCTGTAGCAAGGCGCATTCGTCGCATGGAGACTCGAGTTTGAATCCTTCATGCACATGCCCTCCCTTTCTCCTCTATTGTTCGATGTGCATGTTTTCTGAGTTAAACATTACTGGACGGCTATTACAGACGCTACAACTATATTGTAAAGTCTATCGTTCTTGTTTTAATTTTGTCTTGTCCGTTAAACAACAAAAGCCGCTGCTGGTCGACACGTACAAACTTGTCTTTTACATTTCTTATACGAAACCGATTGTTAAGTCTCTATATTTGTTATCCACTATTTGTATCAAAAGTTTACTGCCATTCTTAAAATAGTATATTTAAACATGGTATCAAGATGTTGAGCAGCGCAATAGCTGCAGCGGTCAGCGAATCATGGCTGACTGCTAGTGTCGTCAGGGTCAGCAAACCAGAACTGCCAAGACCCTTCTACATCCCGACACCGTGATCCTGGAGAACAGTGTGAACAGAGTAGACTATCTTAGGAGAAAGCATCGAAGAAATAAGGCTAACCCGGTACTTAAAAAATGTCTGCTGTTGAAGACGAATGTGCCGGAACGAAAGGTGCAAATATCGCAGTCAAGCAGAAAACTAACGATGCAACGCATTCCGTTCTCCAACTTACATCCTGCTACTTACAAAGCCCTATTCAGGACTTTGTAGGGGGAGGCTGAGCAGGAACGCAGAGGAAGAAGAAGAAGAAGAAGAAGAAGAAGAAGAAGAAGAAGAAGAAGAAGAAGAAGAAGAAGAAGATAATTAAACGTATCAACGTGCAATTTAAAAATAGCTTCCTCAACGTTTATTTTTATTTTCCAGGTTTTTAAAGATGAATTCAAGCTCTACGATTCCGTTAAATCTTGAGAGGAACTGTCACATGTCCAGCTAACAGATTATTGCACTTGACTCTGCAAAGTGAAGAACTGGAAATCTGCTGCCTGGTTTCTGAATTTGACCAACATTGTAATAAATATTGGGCAATTTCGAACGATATTTAATAAAGGGTAGTGTCATTGCTATTTGGTCCAACCAGGAGGGTGAGATAAGGTGAGATAAGGGTGAGATAAGGGTGAGATAAGGTGAGATAAGGTGAGATAAGGGTGAGATAAGGGTGAGATAAGGTGAGATAAGGGTGAGATAAGGGTGAGATAAGGGTGAGATAAGGTGAGATAAGGTGAGATAAGGGTGAGATAAGGGTGAGATAAGGTGAGATAAGGGTGAGATAAGGGTGAGATAAGGGTGAGATAAGGGTGAGATAAGGTTGGAGAAGACCGTTCGCTACCCTAATGTACATGACCTGCTTTAAGAGCTGGTGAACCGAGATGTATTTAAGAAGGACCACGTGCTTGAATAAGTTCAGGAGGCGATGATGTAGCGTGGTGTAAATGCTGCCTAAACCTGTGATTAGTGTGACTTTAATTAGGAACCCGATCGCACCAGGAAAACTGAAAACTTATTTTTGACAATATTAGACAGTAAGACATGACATTTGCATACTAAATTTGATATGAATGTAATCTAAAACACAGATTTGACAAACTAAATTTAATATTTATATACAGTAATGCAATTAATTATATTGTGAATTTGAAAATTATATACACTAATACACAGAATTGACAATTTAAATTTGAAATTTACATATACTAGTACACATAATTGGCTAATGAAATTTGATATTTACAAGAGGATTGTCATAATTTACCCTGACTATGAAGGAGTAAGAGAAGAAAGTTGAAATTTGGCACTTATATAGCTTATTTAATTTGTACTGGACATGAGAAGTATGAATTTCCCTCCTCGATGGTTTTATCCACTATGGTGCATGGCACAACACACCTTATTGATCGGATCTGCTACTCTAACGTTTTTCAGAACAATGGAGAAATCAGAGGCCAGAACTGTGATAAAATTCTTGATGTTACAGGGAAAAACACCTACAGTAATATACATAGAGGTGGAACCAGTGTTTGAGGAATTCTGTCCTTCGTATGCTTCTGTAAAAAACTGGTGTAGGCAGTTTAAGTGTGACCGTTCTCATGTTACTGATCTTCCAAGATCAGGATGACCATCCTCAGATTACATCGATAAAAATGCTGCAACAGTGAAGAAAATCATGGACCAGGACAGGAAAATGACAACTGCAGAGATATCTAGGTCAGCACAACTGAATCAAAGTACAGCTTTTAGAATTTTACACAACAGACTGAACGTGAGAAAAGTGTGTGCCCGCTGGGTCCCACGTCTGCTGACATGTGAACAGAAACAAACGAGGGTTGATTGCTGTGGCCAGTTGCTCAAAATGTGTCGGTCGAAAAACATGTTGCCGACCATGGTGACAGTAGATGAGACTTGCGTTCACCATTATGACCTAGATTTTTTTATTTTCTCAAAACTTAAAAAACAGCTGAAAGGAAATCATTTTGACAGTGACGAAGATGGCATACTGACTCGTGATAACTGGTTTAGTTAAAAAAATAGGCTACTTTTTTCTGAAGGTCTTTTCAAGGTCACACACAGACTGCAGAAATGTATAAATTCAGGTGGTGGCTACAAACTAGTGAGGCAAACACATAAAATAAAATAAAAATTTAAAAAAAATTGAGAAGGAATAAGCACTCTGACAAATGTCAACTTTCTCCTCGTACTCCTTCATGGTCTGGGTAAAGACTTATGACACGCTCATTGTATAAACACTAATACATAGAATTGACACATTAAATTTCATTTTTATATACTAATACATAGAATTGACACATTAAATTTCATTTTTATATACTAATAAATAGAATTGACACATTAAATTTCATTTGTATATATTAATACATAGAATTAACACACTAAATTTCATTTTCATATACTAATACATAGAATTGACACATTAAATTTCATTTTTATATATTAATACATAGAATTGACACATTCAATCTGTCATTGTTCTTACTTTCCCCTTCAACATGCAACGTTAAGCGTTGTGTAAAGCTTTAATTTACTTTCTAAGTCAAAGCGTATTGGATCGGTTGTTCTAAGCCTGTGCTATTGTAATATTTCTTGTAAGTCATCTATCCATTTTGTCACCATGTCTCTCTCGTGCTTTGAAGCCAGGTCTTCTTACGTCGTAAGCGCACATTGATAATTGATTAAGATGTATTTTCGTGTGATGGCTAAAACGTTTTTGTTTTTGGGTATCTTTTCGGCATTTGCTACTGTCGATGTTGTTGTCAATGTACAAGATGAGTATTCTTACTCTTTTGTGCGTCTTGAAAATGGATTTGAGTGGCGAGATACAGCAGCGTTCCTCACCACCTGAGCGTGCTGAAGAAGGACTTGTGTTCTCCAGGCTGTTGTGGAATGGTTTGCTTTATCTAAGAGACGCACACTACTACGGGGATCCCGTCGATCCCCCATCTCTTTAGACAGACTGCTATGAGACAGCCTGTTTCTCAGGACAACTGCATGGAAGTGATGTGGGGTCTTTGTCAGTATATTTTGCGTGACCCTGACTGTTATTATCAGATCAGTATGTTTTTGTCTGACCCTGACTAACATTGTCAGATCAGTCTGTTTTTCCAGACCCTGATTAAAATTGTCCGATCAGTTTATTTTGCCTGACACTGACTGTCATTGTTCAATCAGTATGTTTTTGTCTGACCCTGACTAACATTGTCCGAACAGCATGTTTTGCCTGACCAGACATTAGCCTCCTTAACTCTTTCTAATGTCATTATGTCTCAATTCTTCTATTATAACTTCTGGTGTCAGGAATGCCATTTATTAGACATTTCATTGAACACGTTACATTTTCCGTTCTGGGGTCAGGGATAGGGACTAGATTGGATATTAATATTAAAGAGTATACTGTATATCAGTTGTTATTTTTCTGGTACCCTGATATGCCGGTGTTTAATCAACTGTTAAAAAGTCCCATCAGAGGATTTCTAATATCTAGTTTCAGTGCATCAAGCATTCCGTCTTCTACGATAGAACCCTGCACGTCTTTGATGCGTGTCAATAGTGAGACGGCCATCTTGAAACTGCAATTATGACAGCATATTATTCGTCTGCATCGTGATGGCACGTGCAATGCACTCTTGACCTTCTTAGCAACCAAATTAGCAAGTTACAATTCAAAGGCATGCTTTTTCTCTTTCTCACTTTTAGGGTTTTCATTTGAAGTTCCCTTCGTATTAACTACAAAGAAAAAAAAAAAGGTAACATTGTGGTAGAAGAGAAACGCTCAAGTAAAGAATAATAAAAGCAACAACACAAAACATTTAAAGTTGTTGTGAACAGGTGAACGCTGACCAGAAAGTCGAAGATAATTACAAACTAGTTGGAAACAGCCAGTCAACATACCATTTCTTGAACAATGTCGGGGGATTACTATTCGAAGTATGTGACAGATAATTACGAGTGCCCTGTGTTCAATTCCAATTCCAGAAGATCTAGCGAGGACAGCCAAATCTCAACCGATTCCTCCCAAAATAGGACACTGGTTAGGACCGACTCCCTACTCAGCTGTAATGAGTCTGAGCTGTCAATTCGAACTGGATCCGTAGCATATCAATGTCTTCCACCTCGACCAGCTCCACCACTTCCACCACCACTTGAAAGAGAGAAACCGCCGCCCAGAAGAAGCGAACTGCGTCCATGCATTCTTCCAAATGAAGAAACATTACTGAAACCATTCAATCCAACAGTTACTTCGAAAGTATGTCAAACCCCGTCCAGGAGAAAGACTGTCAGCAGAACGTTTTCATTAAAAAAAATCCATTTGCAAAGATCTGAATCTTCTAACTCTGTCACTAAGCGGAAGCAGCTATCTATACCTGTTGATCAAATCTCCAGAACATTCTCATCACAAGGTCTTCGTGACTTAGTTGCTTCCCTGCCTCCTCCGTACCCACCCCCACCACCACCAAAATCACCACTGAGGTCACTGAAACCACCACCACATCTACCATCCTCACAGCTTGCACCAGATATACATTCGCTACCACCTCTACCAACTACGCCACCTCAATCAAGTCACCATCAATCAGAACGTCGTTCCCCTCCCCCAACATCAAAACAAATCAATCTCAGCGAATCGGAAGTCAACGCACATTATCAACCAATAGAAACTCAACAGGGGGGTAGCCACCGACTTGTACACAAAGGACGATGTTCAGCTTTCATGGTTACCATCTCGTGTGCTCTCAGCTTTGTCTGTTGCTGCTTCACGGCTTTCATCTTCTGGTATATCATCTATAACCCAAAACATGTACCTATTTGCGTTCCTGCTCAGAGATTTGACAACGCTACCATCAATCGTTTTCTGCAGAACGTCTCGACAAACCAGAAGGGAGAATATTGCGCAACAAATGGAGATGAAATATTTCTTTTGATTGAGTCGGTAAGTGATCTATTTAGATATCTTTGTCACATTCATTTATACCTCTTTAGTATTATATGATTAAGTTTGTCCAACGTTTGCAGTGAACCTAAAAGAAAATATTGAGTGGCAATATGACACTCTTCTTCCTCTTCTGCTGTTTCTTCTTATTGTTCTTGGTTGTTAATCCTGAAAATTACGTTTTGTGACGTGTAAAGTTTCATAAAGACTGCGATATTTTCCCCTTTTTATCCGAGGATTCCGTGGCGAAGTAGTTAAGCCGTCGGCCTCGTGATCAGGGCGTGTGGGTTCTACTCCGGACTCCGCCGTCTTTTTCACGGGTGCTTGATATGGAGTCCCCTGCATCTCGTAGTCGCCCCCTAGTCGTCTTGTCCTTGACTTGCCACTGGGGTCGGGTGGCTCGAGATGAGAGAGTGAGGATAAAAAGTATCGCAGTTAATCCTTAGTAAAAATAGCGCTAGCAAATAAATTATGTCATCGTCGTTTGAAAAAGACGGCGGCCTTTACCTTTACCTTTACCCAACATTCAGTTTCAGAACATTACATTTTGGACCGTGTTTGCCTCTTCTAGCTCTATTCTCCCAGATTGCACGTATGTAGACTCTTTGCAGGGCCGCATTTAGAGGTGGAATCGAGTCTTGTACAGCATCTGTTCGCCATCCTTGACTTAAGTAATCAGCTATGAAGCGTTGGCTTATGTTATTTCGGTCACTGCGTCTTCTGCGATGGTTTATGCCATTTTGTTCACTGCATCTTTTGCGATTGACGAAGACGCCGATGAAATACGAGATATTAGAGTGTGTGAAGCAGCTCTATTTGTGATTGCCGTGAAATAGAACATGTATTACTGAGAAATTGTTGCATCAACAGTAAAGATCTAGAGACAAGAAAACATACCACCTTACTGATACCAATCACGTGTGTATACAGATGGATCTGCCACAAAGAGCGTCAAAAGGGAAGTCAGTGGAATCTACATCGCAGATTCCAACGGTGACATAAAAACAAAACACTTTTCACTAGCAGGTGAGACCTGAATCAATTTCAAAGTTGAAGCAACAGCTTAGCTGACAATGCATCAGCTCATATTCGTAATTTGAAAAACACAACTACAAGAAAACGGTCATTTCCACAGACCCCAAAGCGTACTCCTAGCCATCTCCAGTCCTAAACAAGATAGGCTCTAAAAACAACATAAATTATAACACAGGGCTGCTGTCCCCAACAAAACCAGATCTAATCCAGCAGTCGATTACGGCCCATTGTATGATCATTGGAAACGATAAAGCATAATAGGAGCCTCCAAGAACCTTAAAAAGCAAAAAACACTCATCAACTGATTCACGAGAACGGAATGGAAAGACCAGCACAAAGAATACAAGCTAACAATTTACAGCACAGACGAACTTGGCAGAGAATCGCAGACAAAGATCTTCAGACTCCGAACGGGACATTTCAGACTAAAGGTCCACCTCCACAGAATGAGTCCTAGAGACACCACAATGTGCGATTGCTGACCAACCAATCAATCGCCATAACATATCCTGCAGGACTGCCACAAAAGAGGCACATTCTGATCTGGAGGAACGACCATGCTCAAAAATATGTGGGGGACTGGCGAAGACCTCAAACGTATAGTCTCCTTCGTGAACAACAACGGGCTAGAAGAATAGCATCAATTGATTGAAGAAGAAAAAATCGAAAACTGCATCAAGGGTAACGGTCTGTTAGAAAAACGAAATAACAAACATCGACGACAGAGCTCAGCAAGGAAAACAGTTATCTGATCGCAGGAAAGGAATCTCCAAGTTGGTTTAATTTAACGCGGCAAACGTTAATGTCAAGGTCAGGTACAGTATACTGACCAAGACCTCAACCTCAGGTTCATGTACACCTGAAAACTGCTGGTTTTACAGCAGCCTAGTCACAAACACTAGGAGCACCGTAATGATGAGTCCGCCGATGAACGTTGAATTGCACTACAGCGAGGATAATCTAAGTTCACTTTATTCAATACGCAATAGGATAAAGAAAGAGACAATACAAATCCCCTATCGGAAAATTTATGTGTGTGGAATTTCACCTACCTTACAATGATGTTTTGTGGGTGGCTGAGCTCAGCACTTTCACCTATCATACAAAGGTGTTTTGTGGGTGGCTGAACTCAGCACTTTCACCTATCATACAAAGGTGTTTTGTGGGTGGCTGAGCTCAGCACTTTCACCTATCATACAAAGGTGTTTTGTGGGTGGCTGAGCTCAGCACTTTCACCTATCATACAAAGGTGTTTTGTGGGTGGCTGAGCTCAGCACTTTCACCTATCATACAAAGGTGTTTTGTGGGTGGCTGAACTCAGCACTTTCACCTATCATACAAAGGTGTTTTGTGGGTGGCTGAGCTCAGCACTTTCACCTATCATACAAAGGTGTTTTGTGGGTGGCTGAACTCAGCACTTTCACCTATCATACAAAGGTGTTTTGTGAGTGGCTGAGTTCAACACTTTCACCTATCATACAAAGGTGTTTTGTGAGTGGCTGAGTTCAACACTTTCACCTACCTTATCAAGACGTCTTGTGAGTGGCTGAGTTCAACACTTTCATCTACCTTACAAAGATGTTTTGTGGGTGGCTGAGTACAGCACTTTCACCAACCTTATCAAGACGTCTTGTGAGTGGCTGAGTTCAACACTTTCACCTACCTTACAAAGACGTTTTGTGCGTGGCTGAGCTCAGTCCTTTCACCTACCTTATCAAGACGTCTTGTGAGTGGCTGAGTTTAACACTTTCACCTACCTTACAAAGACGTTTTGTGCGTGGCTGAGCTCAGTCCTTTCACCTACCTTATCAAGACGTCTTGTGAGTGGCTGAGCTCAGCCCTTTCACCTACCTTACAAAGACGTTTTGTGCCTGGCTGAGCAACATGTAAATCATTTTGACCCCGTATTGTCTGAATGATTTATCTTCTGCAGTACAGAAACACAATAAGTTTACTCCCAGAGTTGTCTCCTAGACTTCCTGTTCGGGCTACAGATGGACCAGCATATCAATGTTTTATTGCATTGAATGCAGATTTATTTTTGTCACTTAATAATTTTCCGTTAAAGTCATGATCCTTTGAGTAAATTGAACATACACATTATAAAGAGACAAACTACTAGTCTGTTGGCTCGTTAACCGTAGTCAGCTGATGTGGACAAGAATTATTGTGGTCACATAAAAATGTGTGTAACTGTTTGTGTAAATATTTGTGTAAATATTTGTGTAAATATGTGTAAAGATATTTGTGTAACTATTTGTGCAAATATTTGTGTAACTATTTGTGTAAAAATTGTTGTAACTATTTGTGTAAATATTTGTGTAACTATTTGTGTAAAAATTTGTGTAACTATTTGTGTAACTATTTGTGTAAATAGTTGTGTAAATATGTGCATAAATATTTGTGTAACTATTTGTGTAAATATTTGTGTAACTATTTGTGTAAATATTTCTGTAACTATTTGTGTAAATATTTCTGTAACTATTTGTGTAAATATTGTATGCGATGCTTTGTTTATTTACTATTTGAACTAACTTTAATTTATATATTTAATTCATAGATCATATATAAAAATTCAGTTTACCATCTAGTATAGAAAATTTTACTCTAGGGTTAGCATAGACCATCAAAATACCTAACATTCGATCTCTATGATGCACGGCAAATTTTCGACTTATTTTCAGAAAAAAGATCAATTGTGTTTCTTTTTTGGCAGTTGCGTTTTTCTGTTCAAATTTAAAAAAAAAAATTCATTATAAAATGGTTTTTTTGGGTATATTTTTAGGACTACGTCAGAAAAACAAATGCTTAGATTAACATATTCCAATAGTGGAGGCAAAGTACATAATTTCAGCTGTCTTGGGAGAAATATAAAATAGGAGAAATATAAGTCCACGCAAACGAGCAGTGGCCATGTCAGGTTAAATAGGAACTTGTAATACAAATAAATATTAAAACACTACGTTTCTCGGTAAAAGCTTTTCAATAACCTGTCCAGAATTCCTTCAAACTGTATAGATTAGCATGTCACACTAGTAGAAGCTGGGAAATCGAGACTGAAGTGAGAATCCAGAGGTGATAGAAAATATACCAGGTATCGGATACACGAACAGCCTGACTGAAAAGTAAAGAAGATACATAGACCTCAGGTACATACAGAAAAACTAGCCAAGCACAGACTGTACCCATGACGGCTCTGCAACAAACACAACACAGAATGAAGGGGAGGTGTATTCCTGAGCCTAACAAACGGTAGAAAGATAATACTATCAGTGGCAGCTGGAAAAATCTAAATCAATTTCAAAGCGGAGGCAGAGACATTGAAGGCTGCAGTAGAAGCAATGCTGACAGTCGAAAGCAATGAAAGCCAGATAGTCCTATTTACAGATGCCCTGTCCGTGGTTAAAGCACTAAAAAGCCAGAAAAATACAGAACTTAATGATTTAAGAGCAGTACTCTGTTAACTATGCCAGCAGTCCACACCAAAAGAGTAGTGGTACAGTGGGTTCTATCCCCCTGTAACATTCAAGGCAACGAGGAAGAAGACAGACTGGCAAAAGAATTTGCAAGGTTACCAGATTCTAATGTGACCTACAAAGAGTCAAAAAGGTTTATTACGGCCAGATACATGGCCAAATGGGAAACAGAGCATACTGGCAACACAAAAAATAACGCTTATTACCAGTTGAACAGAAATGAGCAGGTGGTGGTCTTCAGACTCCGCACAGGCCACAACAGACAGAGGCACCATCTATTCAATAAACTGAAGATAGGTGCTACTGACGAATGCACTTGTGGTACAGGAAAAATTACCTATAAACATCCGCTGCAAAATTGTCCGACACACGAGGACCAGAGAAAGCACATCTGGCCATCACCAATGCCAACACTAGACAAGCTCTATGGCAGTGTCGAGAGCCTCAGGATGACCGCTGTTTTCTTGGAACAAATTCAAGTTGATGTCTGACAGCGTACAAAGAAGAAGAAATAGGAGAAGTATAAGACTACGCAAACGGGCAACGGTGATGACAGGTTAAAAAGGAACTTATAATAAAAGTAAATATTAAAACACTACATTTAGAAGCTTTTCAATAATCTGTCCAGTATTCGTTCAAATGGCATAGATTAGTATGTTGCACTAGTAGAAGCTGGAAAATTGAGACTAGGTATCAGAACACATCTGATAAAACTTATCACTTATCACCAATGCTTAGGCACCCGCTACTTAGTTTGGCAACACAGCAACAGCTAATAAACTGTATATTTATGCCGCCTCTGTTCTACCAGTGCCAAAAATGGCCTCTACCCATGGCGCGTGAGAGCATAATTTCGACGTTTTGAATGAAGTGTTTGAGGAAAGTCATCGATGTTATCAGGACAGATAGAATTCGCAACGACATTCGAAGAATGGTCTTGTGCAAAATACATTTCCAGGCACAAAATACCTTGATTTGGTCGTCTCATGAGAATGCACTTTCATCAACTTCCACTGATGACTTACAACATTGATAGATCTAGCTACAGGGCAACGGGTTCACCGTCAGGCAAGTGACATTAGAGTGATTGTGCAGCGACACGGGCTCACATTGACCGACGCAATTCCCTTGGCGCAGGACAGATAACTTCAGCTCCCCACGTCGCTTAACGGCCAAAATTGAAAGAAAACTAACTAACTAGTAAAAGATGTATACAAAATATCAGCTCTCTCGGTTATAAAGAAGTTGGTTAAAAAAGAAAAAATAGAAATTCACGCAAAAATACAACGATTATTTCATGTCAAGTTGAATAGAAACGGGGGATCAAGATGCTGAGCAGCGCATGAGCTGCAGTGTTCAGCGACCCATAACTGACTGCTAGCGTCAGGGCCAGCAAACCAAAGCCGCCTAGACCCTTCTACATCTCCACGCGGTGATCCTGGATAACAGGCTGCAGCAGGGCAGACTGGCTAAGGAGAAGGGATCGAAGAGGGAATGCTAACCCGGTACTCAAAAATTGCTTGCTTAAGTCGGATGTGTTGGACCGAAAGGTGCAAATATCGCAGTCAAGCTGTAAACTACGACACAACGCATACCGTTCACTGGACTACATTCTGCTACGTAAGCCCTGTCAGGGTTTGATAGCGGGAGATTGAGAACGAACGAAGCCAAGCCACGCCAAGCCAAATAGAAATGTAAACAACGCGTTTACGGCGCCGAAAAGTGACGTAAAAGTACGAGAAGATCCGAAAACATGAACAGCGAACAAAAAGAACATATACATAGAGGATAGACACTGCAAAGTCGATTGTTCGTCAACATGTTGTGAGGTATTGCCCTTGTTGGTGGTGATAGGTGTTGGGAGCAGATCCCAACTATTTGAGATCGACTTTCTGAAGTGCCTTTCTTCCATTTGCAGCTGATTGTCTCCGCTAAGCCTGCCAATGGTGAGTACTGATAGCTTCAGAAATAGATCATAGGTGAGTATTGAGATTCGGTTGTAAAGGAAGGCTTACAAAGGTTGTTCGTGATTGCTAGTCTATACATTGCTTTGTCTATATATATTTATCTATATATCTATGTATCTGTCTCTCTGTCTGTCTCACTGTCTGTCTGTCTGTCTGTCTGCCTGCCTGCCTGCCCGCCTGCCCACATGTCCGTCTTCCCGCCTGTCCGTCCTTCTATCTGTCTGTCTGTTGGGGACGATGAGGTTAACATCTGATCAGGAAAGACACACTGATCAGACAATGTTAGCCAAGGTCAGGAGAAATATATTGGCCAAGACCCTCGCCTGACCTCCTCGATGGTCGTCATGGAAACGGGATGTTGTCGAGAACAACAATCCGACTAACAAGTTGAGGTTCGACGTGATCTCCGTAGTAGTGAACGACACGCATGTGAAGCCAAGCACAGCACAACCGCCAGGATGACCCCGATCCACCTACATCAGCACGCTCGGAATGTAAGGAAAGCTACGTCAACCCGCCACTTAACGTCCTTTTCAGGGCGCACAAAAGAGTAACCTACTCACTGTGGGCATTCGTAAACAACAACAATACCTATCTATCTATCTATCTATCTATTTATCTATCTATCTATCTATCTATCTATCTATCTATCTATCTATCTATATATATATATCTAATCTATAACTGGTCGATTTAGCACTTTGCTTAACATTTTTTATAGAAAATTGGGCCTTATCTTGTGAATAGAAAAGACAACAAATATGAAAATACTGAAAACGTTTACGATGACAATTAACTTTGTATTTTGTTTTATAATTTTACCTTCAGTGCTGTAGCGGACTGAGAAAAGGTATACCTGGACCTTCCTGACTAAAAATGTGCAGTCCTCCACATGGTAAAATCCAATAATGAATATCATTACAGGATAGGAGAGAACAATATTAGGACAATAAAAAAGGAAAGAGACATAGGAGTTATAATAGATCATACAGGAAAGGTACGGGAGCAAGTTCAAGGTGGCAGTGATAAAAAGAAACATTTCACATAAGAGAAAGGAAGAAATAGTCGAGTTATATAAATCATAGACAGACCTAAATTAGATTAATGTGTTCAGGAGTCCAAATAATAGAGTGGATATAAACATGCTGGGAAGGGTACCAAGAAGAGTTAGAAAATGATCGCAGGATTTCAGAATTATAATAATAAATTATTTTTTTTGTCGTTCGCCTTATTTCTCAAATCTCCAAGGCGGTGTGCGTTGCACTGTGGTTTTTATTTGGCGCCTATCGGCCCAATTCATCTGACTTCAGCATGCATTTTGTGTAAAGGTCTGCTTTCTCCTGTATTTTCTAAGGGTTTGCTTCCCAGGGGTAACGGCCGGTACTGTAATTTTGATCGAACCTAGCACCTTCTGGTTGTGAGTCGTGTCACTTAACCACTAGCCCACGCCGTTTCCGAATTATAGTTATGAGGAAAGACTACAAAAACAACAACACAAAAACCGATCTTCGGTGTTTCGCACATAGAAGAATTCGAGGTGACTAAATACAAGTTTATTAATAAAAAATGGAAAGGATGAATTAGACTATACCAAGTTTTTCAAAGTACAACCGGCTACAAGAACTAGAGGACACAACTACAAATTATTTAAAGAGAGTTCCAGATTAGATATTAGGAAATATTGTGTTATTCAGAGAGTGGTGAATTCTTGGAATGCACGCAGAATGTAGTGGAAGCAGAGTCAGTTAATACATTCAAAAATATGTTTGATGCTTGCTGTATTAATGGTATCCGTGGAGTGAGATAAACTGGTTGTATACAGACTCTGCTAAACCTTCTAAACTAGTATAATGAAGTCAAGTTAAGTTAATACGAGACTTCTCTGAAACCTCACTACAATGGGGATCACAGTGTCGGTCCTAACCTTGTTGTTTAGGCTGCTGAAATATGTCTAGTTTCCAGGAGCAAGACGGGAATTTGATGAAATGGATCTTATTCAATATGTTTCACCTGCCTCTGGGAGAAGCTTCACCTCACCCCTAGTGATGTGTACAACTACTTGACTAGACTGACCTGTCCCTTCTTGTTCCCAATGAAACATCATTATTATATTTCTGAAAGTGTGTTTATGTGCCTGAAGACGCATTAAGGTAGTTATGTAAATATAAATCGAGCAGAAATTTTCACTGTATGTTCTATGCCCGATTCCTAGATCAAGACATGTATTTTATTTCACTTTGTAGTTCCCTTCAAGAGTTATATGCATATGATTATATGGTTGCACGAAGAATATTGTTTGCAGGCAAATACTGATAAAATGAATGGTTTGTTAAGGTATATGAACCAAAGATGGAGAAAGGCGGGGAGTAGGCGGGGAGTAGGCGGGCCGGGGGAAGGGATGGATGAGAGCAGATTTAGAAGTGAGAATTGTGAATGGAGGGATGGTTGGGAGGATGGTGATGAGTTTGATGTGAACGAGTTTGAGTGTGAGAAAAGATGGGTGCGGGAATGGGTTGGTTGACCTACAAAACTATCCCGGGAAATTCCGGGTAATATAACTAGTTGGATTTTGAAACTGTCCAGGGCAATGCCGGGTAATGTAACTAGTTGGATTTTAAAACTGTCCAGGGCAATGCCGGGTAATGTTAACTAGTTGGATTTTAAAACTGTCCAGGGCAATGCCGGGTAATGTAACTAGTTGGATTTTAAAACTGTCCAGGACAATGCCGGGTAATGTAACTAGTTGGATTTTAAAACTGTCCAGGACAATGCCGGGTAATGTAACTAGTTGGATTTTAAAACTGTCCAGGACAATGCCGGGTAATGTAACTAGTTGGATTTTAAAACTTTCCAGGGCAATGCCGGGTAATGTAACTAGTTGGATTATAAAACGGTCCTACGACTGTTTCCCATTGCTGGGATAGTCGAGGGGTTTTTAGGCTGAGGACAACATGCCGCTTCACCGCTGCTGTCGCCACGTCGTATGCTGGCTTATTTGTCGCGTACTGGCTTATTTTCACGCCTAACAGAAAAACAACATGTGCCATAGCGGGGATTCGAACCCCTGCCCCTCTTGTCGGCAGGCAGGCATCGAAACCATTCTGCCACTACTTGTGAACGTATTCCTGCTATTACATGATCCTATTCCCATTGTTTCACAGTGGCACGTTCAGCCAGGACATCAGAAGCCAGACCTGTCGCTGTTCATAAACACTTCTTGAGTTCGCCTTCTGAAAAACTACTTTCAGGTAAGTTCGTACCTAAAGCATGTCCTGAATCACCGTCATCATCATCATCTTCATCATCACAACATCATCTAGTTGTTCAGCTCTAGGAGTGGTTAAAACGTTGTATGAGCATATCTCCATTTGACCCTAGCCTCTGGGTGATCAGTCCTAAGACTGGTTGTAAGGTTGTCTGAGCATGTCTCTCATTTGACCCTACCCTCTGGTTGGTCAGTCCTAAAACTGGTTGTAAGCTTGTCTGAGCATATCTCTCCATTTGACCCTTTCCTCTGGTTGATCAGTCCTAACTCGATACGCACATGTGATAAGCAACAATAACAATAACACCAATACTAACAATAACAACAACAATAATAACAACACTAGCAAGGACGCTTAAACAAATTACTGGAATCTGGTTTTCCTAAAACCTGGCTAGAGCGCCAAATGCACTATTGGACCTATGCTTCAACAAATAACCGAAATCAGGCTTTTCTCAAATCTGGTTCAGGTAAGCTAAATGCGGTGTTGGACCTCTACTTCAATATATGAGAAAATGTGTTTTTGTTTGGCTTGGCTTGGCTTCGTTCCTTCTCAATCTCCCGCCACCAAGCCCTGAAAAGGCTGAAGTTGCAGAATGTAGTCCAGAGAACGGAATGCGTTGTGTCGTAGTTAACAGCTTGACTGCGATATTTGCACCTTTCGGCCCAACACATCCGACTTAAGCAATCATTTTTTTAGTACCGGGTTAGCATTCCCTCTTCGATCCCATCTCCTTAGCCAGTCTGCCCTGCTGCAGCCTGTTATCCAGGATCACCACGTGTAGGTGTAGAAGGGTCTTGACAGCTCTGGTTCGCATCTTGATCCCTGTTTTTGTGTTATTGGTTAAATGTGTTTCTTCGCAGTAGCGTCCACCATTATCCAGGTAAGTCGTAGTTCATTTAAGTGTTCCCTTCTTTATAGCAAGATCGTGTCACTGACATCGAGGTTCTCTCGAGGGCTAACATGCCCAGCATCCATGCACTGTTAGAAAAATCACGACTAGAATGGGCCGGACACCTCATCCGTATATCAGACGAGCGGCTCCCAAAGAAGCTTCTCTACGACGAGCTGAGAGAGGGATGGCGCGAGAAAGGGCGCTCAAAGAAACGTTTTAAAGATGGTCTGAGGGACGCACTGAAAAGTTGCCAGATAGACATCGACACCTGGGAATGTCTTGCGCAAAACAGATCTGGCTGGAGAAGCGCAGTCAAATCAGGTGTAGCTACCGGCGAAGACGACCGTGTTGTGAAAGCCCAGAGCAGACGCGAGACCCACAAATCCCGAACAGCTGGAACCCCATCACCTTCTACAGACCTCGCGTGCTCGATATGTAGCAGATGTTTTCTGCCCACATTGGTCTGTTCAGTCACATGCACACCCACACCCTACGTGGAAATCTGTGACAAGGATGATGTCGGCGGTCCTCATCGACAACGATGGACAGCTATTACTTATCTTTATAGTTTATATTCGTTAAATATGTGTTTACATTTTGTCACTCGTTCTAAATGTAAACCGTTTGATTAGCGTGGCTATAGAGCACTTGATTTTCAGAACAAAAGTTCAGGCTTCGATGTCCGTACCGGCACGCCCCGGTCAACCTTATTAGGGGCCATGCTGGTTATGTGTGGTTATTACTGTCAGCGAGGAAAGTCCGGCATCATAAACAAGATATTGCATTGCAAAACTGAAGTCTCTAATACTTCATCTTTGACAGCAGTGTTTGCAATGGGAATGTCTGTACTTGGTTGGAAGAGCATGTAGTGCATCACCTGGAAGTAAGTAGTTTGCTAACCCTTGATCATCACCTGGCAGTCAGTTCTCACCTGTGACTCTAAATAGCTGTCGCAAACGCTGCGACCACACCTCTGGACACTGCTTCATCTGGCAGGCTAAACCAGTCGGGGGTAGCCGTTGGGCACTAAACCCTTGGTGCGATATGGCATGTGTACCTAAAAATGTCTCTCCATGTGTAAGCCTACCTCGCCGAGGTTGGAGAACTTTCGCACCCCAATGATCCAAGGATCTATGCCGGCGGGAGTTTTACGCCTGGCTAGGTCACCAATTCCGGACAGGTTCTGGAATAGGGGCCATACAAAAGGGCTGAGGAGCAGGTTGAGCCCTATAGGCGTAGCTGTAGAATCCACAAGCAAGTGGTATATGCTCTGGGCTGCACCAATCCATCCCCACTTCATGAGTGAACTGCATTTTTGCCTCGTTCTTTACTTTTTGTTCTCAATTATTTATCCCCATGCATGACGAAGAGATGCAGACCAGCGGACATTGCATCTCTACCAATTTGCTATGATATTCCAGGTGGCGGGGATGCCACACATACCATTGCTACAGATGGGCTGGCAGGACGTGACGATCTTCCAGGTGGTGGGGATGCCACACATACCATTGCTACAGATGGGCTAGCAGGACGTGACGATCTTCCAGGTGGTGGGGATGCCACAGATACCATTGCTACAGATGGGCTGGAAGGACGTGACAATCTTCCAGGTGGTGGGGATGCCACACATACCATTGCTACAGATGGGCTGGCAAAAGTGACAGAAGAATGATGAGATAGTCGATCCAGATGAATATGATATGTCCTTGGCAGGACGTAACGAGCCAGGGACACCGACACACTGAGCTACCTCCCTTCGGGGAAACTCGTAAGATGCGTCAATTATCCCACTTGGCAATCATGATGCCTCTAAGACAACAAATCTTTATACGAGCTAGGACGTCACCTCAACAATTGATAAGGAACGTGTGCTTTTGTCCTGGAGGCAATGGACGTCAAGAGCTGCTAGCTCGCAGCTAGAGGGGTTATATCATCATCACCATCACCATCATCATCATCACCTTAGCATGTAAAGACTGGACTCGGTAAACTATACGGATGAAACCATTAGCCGGTTTAACGGATAGGAAAACGACCACAATTGTTAACCAACAGCGAGGGTCTGCCAACCTTTGACCCCGACCAGATTAAAACAAGATGGGAGAATTTTTTCACAGAACTTCTAAATTCTGAAACGCCGGAAGAGGACAACCTAGTACCTGAGAAAAATCAAACTATAGTACATGACCCGGACCCAACTGCCCAAAATGACAGATCAATACTAGAACAAGACCCAACCAAACTGCCCAAAATGACAGATCAATACTAGAACATGACCCGGACCAACTGCCCAAAATGACAGATCAATACTAGAACAAGACCCGAACCAAACTGCTCAAAATGACAGATTAATACTAGAACATGACCCGGACCCAACTGCCCAAAATGACAGAATAATACTAGATTATGATGTCAGAGAGGCACTTAGACGGACCCTAACAACAAGGTCCCAGGGGTGGACAATATACCGGCGGACGTCTTTAGAGTCCACCAGGACGTCGGTATCTGGTGGTTAACACAGATGTTTAATCAGGCCTGGCCAGAAAGGATGGTACATAGGGAATGGCAGAGAACGGTCGTGGTGTCTTTTTTGGAAGAACAGAGGAAGCAAAACAGAATGGGGCTCATATAAAGGCATTTCGGTTCTAAGCGACGTTGGGAACATGTTTGCTAGGGCAGTCGAACAGAGAGTTCGGGCAATGGTGGAACTGCTGCTTAGGGCATCACATCCCGGTTTTAGTTTTGGCCGAGGATATGCGGATGCCATTTTCACGCCCCGGCATGAAGCGAGAAAAAAACATCGAATACAATACAGACCTGAACGTGGCCTTCATAGACCAGGCAAATGTATTCGGCAGGGTGAATAGGAGTAAGTTATAAAAGGTAATGGTGGAATATGGTATTAAAAGTTGGCTACTTGATAACATTCGTGCCTTGTATGTTAACAGCGAGGGTGCTGTGTATGTTAACAGCGAGGGTGCTGTGTATGTTAACAGCGAGGGTGCTGTGTATGTTAACAGCGAGGGTAACCGCGAGGGTGCTGTGTATTTTAACAGCGAGGGTAACAGCGAGGGTTCTGTGTATGTTAACAGTGAGGGTGCTGTGTATGTTAACAGCGAGGGTAACAGCGAGGGTGCTGTGTATATTAACAGCGAGGGTGTTGTGTATGTTAACAGCGAGGGTGCTGTGTATGTTAGCAGCGAGGGTGCTGTGTATGTTAACAGTGAGGGTGATGTGTATGTTAACAGCGGGGGTAACAGCGAGGGTGTTGTGTATGTTAACAGCGAGGGTGCTGTGTATGTTAACAGTGAGGGTGCTGTGTATGTTAAAAGCGAGGGTGCTGTGTATGTTAACAGCGGGGGTAACAGCGAGGGTGCTGTGTATGTTAACAGCGAGGGTAACAGCGAGGGTGCTGTGTATGTTAACAGCGGGGATAACAGCGAGGGTGCTGTGTATGTTAACACTAATGGTGTGTCTGAAACACTCGGGCGTTCCACCTGACGACGAGACAAGCTTCTCACCTGGCCCAAACAAGAACTCTACGCATCCCGTCTCTCTGCGACGCTGCATGACAAGAGCAGTAGGACAAACGAAGAAGAGGAAGACGACTTCCAGCAACGTCATGTGGGACGTGACGAACGTGGCGAGACACTCGAACGTCATGGTTGTCCACTGCATCCTATCATATCTCCAGTCGACTTGACTATGTCTTGCCGCTCGACTCAGGTAGATCAGGTCGAGAGAGTGGCAATGCATTCCTAACATTCACCACTCTCTGACTAAAAAAATATTTCCTAATATCCTAATATCTTCTTCTTCTTCTTCTTCTTCTGCGTACACAGTCAGACAGTAACCATTATTTTTTCGAAAAAAGCGGCGGTCATCCTGAGACTCTCGCCACTACCATAGAGCTTGTCTTGCAGTTCCACTGGCAATGGCCACATCTGCTCTCTCTGATCCCCGTATGTCGGGCAGTTCTGCAGCAGATATCCTAATATCTAACTGTGGATCTTTAATTAATGTGTATCTGGACCTTTTTGTTCTTGTAACCGGCTGTACTTTGACAACTTCTTACAGTCTAATTTATCCTGTCCCTTGATAATCTTCTAAACCTGTATTAAATCACCTCGAATTATTATCTTTTCTAGACACTGTGCACGAAGATTAGATTAATGAGTACATTGGTCCTGTCAATATTTCTCAAGGCTTTTGAGACATAGACAAATATAGCTGACCTGCAGCGAAGGATACAGGCCTTGGATATGAGATGTTTCCGGAGACTTCTAAACGTCACGTACAAAGATCGAGTTACAAATGAGGAAATACGAGACAAAATTACAATAGCAATAGGGCCCTTTGAAGACCTATTAGCAACGGTCAGAAAACGGAAACTCGCTTGGTACGGGCACATATCGAGATCAAATGGTCTTGAAAATACGATCCTACACGGAAAGATGCAAACGACGAATAGGTCGTCCCAAAACAAGGTGGAAGGACAACATAATAGAATGGATCAATCTCCTACCAGAGGTAGCCCAGGCAGCTAGCAGAGAGGGATGGTGTAGGGTTGTGGGGATGTCTTAATGTGTGCACTAACGACCTCACCGGTTACGGGATGACCTGACCTAACCTGACTAGACACTACTGTAGATCGATTATTTTGAGTCTTTCCTCATAACTATAATTCCGGAATCTCACAATCAGTTTTGTCGCTCTTCTTTGTATCCTTTTCAGCATATTTATATTTCCTCTTCGATAAGGATTACACTTCAACACAGTACTTTAATCTAGAACTAATGCTTTATACAGTTTTACTATCAATTTCTTGCTTCTATGTTTACTGTTTCGTTCTATCATACCTAACATGGAATGTTTGTCAGTGCTTTCTGAACTTGCTCACTCACCTTACCCGTATGACCTATTAACATTAAATCATAACAGTAAGGCTCGCTGAGCGTAAATCCCCTTGCTATGGTTAAGTAAATTCAATAAATCCCCTTGTTATGGTTAAGTAAATCCAATAAATCCCGTTGTTATGGTTAAGTAAATTCAATAAATCCCCTTGTTATGGTTAAGTAAATTCAATAAATTCCCTTGTTATGGTTAAGTAAATTCAATAAATTCCCTTGTTATGGTTAAGTAAACTCAATAAATTCCCTTGTTATGGTTAAGTAAATTCAATAAATCCCCTTGTTATGGTTAAGTAAATTCAATAAATTCCCTTGTTATGGTTAAGCAAATTCAATAAATCCCCTTGTTATGGTTAAGTAAATTCAATAGATCCCCTTGTTATGGTTAAGTAAATTCAATAAATCCCCTTATGGTTAAGTAAATTCAATATTGCCAATCGATAAACAGTCATAATAGATACACTTTAGCATGGTCTTTGCAGCAATGCTCACTGATTCTTTCCATTGCGCTGCTATTGAAGTCATATCGTGAACACGATGCAGGGTCATCCCGAGTCGCCTTCAATGCTAGAGCAAGGTGAGTAAGACCACGGTCCTAGATCTTTTATTCGCCGAAGATTGCAGCCTCAAAACTTGCTGTGAAAATGATATGCGGTCCACCATAACTGAATGTTTGGCGGCATGCAGTAACGTCGGTCTCACCATCAGCTCCAGGAAAACAGAGGTACTCTTACAGCCTGCTCTTGGGGACCCGGACATCAAACCAAACACTACTGTACACAGATAACGTCTGCAGTCACTAACTAGCTTCACCTACGTTTGCAGTACCCTTACTAGAGACGGGAATAACGACAGTGAGGTCAATAGCATAATTGCTAGAGCGAGCTTTGCGTTTGGATTGCTCCAAGCAAATGTCTAGAAAAGCATCATTGTCGCCACCAAAAGTATATCGTGCAGTGGTATTGTTCCACTCTGCTACATGATTGTGAGACGGGGACAGTGTGTAGCAGACATGGAAAATAGCTGAATTGAAATTTTTTGTTTTGTTTTGTTTTTGCCTTCGCCTGTTTTCTCTATTACTCAAGGCGGCGTGCGTTGCACTATGGTTATTATTTTGCGCCTGTCGGCCCAGTGCATCCGACTTCGGCATGGACCTATGTAAGGGTCTGCTTCCTCCTGCATTTTCTAAGGGTTTGCTTCCCCTGGGTAACGGCCGGTGCTGTGATGGGGTTCGAACCCAGCACCTTTTGGTTGTGAGTCACTTAACCACTAGCCCACGCCGTCCCCGCCGCCATGATTGTCGCCAACAAAAGTATAGCTTGCAGGGGTATTATCCACTCTGCTGCATGCCTGTGAGACGTGGACAGTGTGTAGCAGACATGCACAATAGCTCAATAGATTTCAGTTGAGTTCTCTGTATAGACTGCTCAGATTCAGATGGCAGGCCAGCGTTCCTAACTGAAATTCTTAGCAATACTCTTTCTTCTTTGCGTTCAGGATATTTTGGCCATGCAATAGCTGCAGGCCAGTCGCCATGATGAAGTCTGTACTCTTCACCAGGTCGGATCGGCTGCACCACAGCTTTTGTCTCAGCTCCTTACCCTCTGGCCAGGTCTGGCATCTCATCTCCCTATAGATTGGGCATTCCTGTAGAATATGCTCAGGGTTGTGGCCTCCTGTTCCACATGGGCACTCATCGGTGTGTGAGATCTTCAGTCGGTACAGATGTTCTAGTAGTCTGCAGTGTCCAGTTCTCAGACAAAATAAGGTAGTTTGTTGATTTCTTTTGAGTTGGTGAATTGGGTCTGGTGTACTGCTTATGTTTCTGTCTTCTCTCCAATGGGGCATATACTGATTTCTGATAATATTCTTGATTTCTCTGTATGGTACTCGATGATTAAATTGTGCCTTTTTGCTGCCATTTTTTGCCAGAGCGTCAGCTCTCTCGTTTCCCGTGATTCCGCAATGGGAGGGTAGCCACTGGAGCGCTACTGTTGAAGATCTCTGGAGTTTTCCCAGTTCTGCTCTGATCTCTGATAACAGTGGTTCGTTGTTTTTTTGTTTTTTAATTGTCTCTAATAGTACTCTGCAGTCCGTGAATACAGCTATTTTTGTTGGAGGTTACCTTTCTGTTTGAAGTATTCTCAGTTCTCGCAGGAGGGCCATCGATTCTGCTCTGAGGTTTGTGGACAACTTTCCTGTTGGGAGTGCCTCTTCTGTTATATTTCCACTTTTGTGTCTTATGAATATGCCTCCTCTCCCATTTCGGCCTGCCCCCTCTGCTGAACCATCTGTGTACACCTATGTCCATTCCTTTGTATTATATTTCTGTTGGCCAGAATAGCACATACAATAGCGGCGCTTGCACGGCTTAACAAAATCTGGCAAGATAAACGGTTAGCACTTTGCACGAAAATCAGATTAATGTGTACACTGGTCCTGTCAATATTCCTCTATGCGTGTGAGACATGGACATTTACAGCTGACCTTCAACGAAGGATACAGGCCTTGGAGATGAGATGTTTCCAAAAACTTTTAAACGTTACGTACAAACATCGAGTTACAAATGAGGAAATACGAGATAGAATTACAACAGCAATAGGGCCTTTCGAAGACCTCTTGGCAACTGTCAAAAGAAGGAAACTCACTTGGTACGGTCACATATCGAGATGAAATGGTCTTGCAAACACAATCCTCCGCGAAAAGGTGCATGGCAGACGACGAAGAGGTCGGCCCAAAATGAAATGGGAGGACAATAAAAAAGAATGGACCAATCTCCGACCAGAAGAGTCACAGGCAGCGGCATCTGACAGAGAGGGGTGGCGTGGGGTTGTGAGGATGTCTGTCTTCATGTGTGCCCCAACGACCTCACCGGTTACGAGATGACCTGACCTCACCTGACCTGATATTTCTCCTGTGAGCAGTACTAAAATATGGAGCATCCATGCACTTCTGAAATTGGCTCACCTATGATGTACCGGACATGTTGGTCGCACGGCAGATGAGAGCATCCCCAAAGCAGCTGTTATAGGGTGAGCTCAAAACAGGCAGACACTCACCAGGAGGGAAGAAGAAACGCTACAAAGATTCCTTGAAAGTGTATAAAATGCTTCAATATTGATGTCACCTCATGTGAGATGCTTGCACAAGACCGTACCACCTGGCGAGCTAGTATCACCGATGGCGTTCAGATTGCAGAGAGCTCATCCATCGCGGATACTCAGCGAGTTCGTGCTACTCGAGAAACCAATACTCACAACAATTCCACAGCCGGCTTCCTACATATTTGCCCTGAATGTGGCAAGGTGTGCCGTTACAGGATTGGTCTTTACAATATTCAGAGAACACATTTCGCAGCAATAGCTTGATTCTATTCCCATCCTAGCTTGCGATGGGCAACTATTATTATTATAACCCCTCATTTCTTTCCCTTTTCTATCTTTCTAATATTGTTCTCTCCCAAACTAAAATTATATTATACATTATATATTCCAATGTTAATGACTGTACATGCATCTACATTAAACCCCACTTTTCAGCTCTCAGACCTTTCTTGAATTTGATCTACATCCAACCTCAACATATGTTATTATTTTCTGGTTATTCTCTTTTCCATCTCCTACCTGTAGTTGTTATTACATGTATCTTTTCTTCTGATTTGTCTAGATTCAGCAAAGATGAGCACGCTTCGTTTCAATCGTCAGGCAAACAACAAAGATCCTTCAAGACAGCAGTCTGATGGCGTAGAGACCAGTGATGAATATATACGCATCAGTAGGTCGGGCTGGTACTTTGTCTACTCTAGCATGCACTTCACCTCACATTCACCAGCTGGCACAAATGACGTTAAGGTTTGTTGTGCAGTGGCGTAACAACTAAGTTTGAGGGTGTCTAATAGTGTCGTTTTTGTTTCGAATGCCCACAATGATTATCTTTACTCTTTTGTGCACCCTGAAAAGGACATTAAGTGGCGGGTTGCAGTAGATTTCCTTACATCATAAGCGTGCTGATGATTGTGGACCGGGATCCTCCAGGTGGTTGTGCTATGCTTGGCTTCATCTGCATGTCGCTCACAACTACAGGGATAACGTCGATCTCTAACCTCGTTAGCCAGGCTATCCTGAAAATGACCTTTTTTCAGAGAGGGCTATGAGGAAGCCGAGGTGAAGGTCTTGGCCAGTATATTTTGCCTGACCCTGACTAACATGTCTGACCAGTATGTTGTGCCTGACCAGACGTAAGTCTTCCTTCCCATGTCAAATTTGTGTTTGTTAAGAGTTTGTAGTGACGGTTCTTCCTTCCCGGGGCGTACTGAAGAAGGGGGAATTCGGTCTTCTTTGCTGTAGTGCAATGCAAGACTGCTTAGCAAGCTCAATACTGAAGGTATCACGCATTGAATCCCCAACTCGTTGGCCAGGGCTGCTGCTGCATATGCTCTTTCGAGCTGCAAAAGGTGAAGGCAAGAGAAGATGGCAGCTTTAGACTTATACCGGAAAATGTGTTCTCCCATTGCTAAACAGACCAATCCTGGCCTGGCGGACCTTATCACAAACGGGGAGTCCGCTGCGAAGCCGTACTTTGTTCTGTTCTTTCGGGTGACACACTTTCTTTGAGAGTCCGCGATGGTGTTTGGTGATGCAAACGAGCTAGGTAGAACCGCTATGTGCAAGCAAAGCAAAAGCAAAGACCGCCGTCCATTGTAGACGATGATGGCATAATTTATTTTGCTAGGGCTATTTTTAGTAAGGATTAACTGCGCTACTTTTTATCCTCGCTCTCTCGTCTCGAGCCGCCCGACCCCAATGGCAAGTCAAGGACACGACTAACAGGGGGGCGACTACGAAATGCCGGGGACTCCGCATCAAGCACCCGGGAAAAAGACGGCGGAGTTCGGAGTCGAGCCTACACCACCTGATCACGAGGCCGACGGCTTAACCACTTAGCCACGGAATCCCCATGTGCAAGCAAGCAAGGAGAATACATTAATGTTATGGAACTGAGCCGCTAGTCCAGTCAGGCACAACATACTGACCAGGGTCAGGGTCATGCACAATACACTGACCAAGGCCACAATCGTTCTTTCACGTGGCGTTCCCTAAAAACAGGCTGTTTTCAGGGCAGCCTGGCTGACGTGATGTGGATTGATGTGATCCCCATAGTAGTGAACACCTGGAGGACCCCGGTCCACCTTCATCAGCATGGTCGAGATGTGAAGCAGATCTATTTAGATTGTTTATGTAGGCATAATAATTACGATTATAGTGGAAACTGGTGGGTGAGCAAGACAAACGTCTCGTCAGGAAAAACATACTGATCAGTCATGTTAGTCAGGGATAGTCCAAGTGATCCGATCAGTATGTAGTGCCTGATACTGACTAACACGTCTGGTCAGTATGTTGTGCCTGACCCTGACCCTGACTAACACTTATGATCAGTATGTTGTGCCTGACACTGACCCTGATTAACACATATGATCAGTATGTTGTGCCTGACCCTGACTAACACGTCTGGTCAGTATGTTGTGCCTGACCCTGACCCTGACTAACACGTCTGATCAGTATATTGTACCCGACCCTGACTAACATGTCTGGTCAGTATGTTGTGCCTTACCCTGACTAACATGTCCGATCAGTATGTAGTGCCTGACCCTGACCCTGACTAACACGTCTGGTCAGTATATTGTGCCCGACCCCGACTAACACGTCTGGTCAGTATATTGTGCCCGACCCTGACTAACACGTCTGGTCAGTATATTGTGCCCGACCCTGACTAACATGTCTGATCAGTGTGTTGTGCCTGACCCTGATCCTGACTAACACGTCTGGTCAGTATGTTGTGCCCGAACCTGACTAACGTGTCTGATCAGTATGTTGTGCCTGACCATGACCCTGACTAACACATTCGATCAGTATATTGTGCCCGATCCTGACTAACACGTCTGGTCAGTATGTTGTGCTCGACCCTGACTAACATGTCTGATCAGTGTGTTGCGCCTGCCCCTGACCCTGACTAACACGTCTGATCAGTATGTTGTGCCTGGCCATGACTAACACGTCTGATCAGTATGTTGTGCCTGGCCATGACTAAAATGTTTGATCAGTATGTTGTTCCTGACCCTGACTAACATATGTGATCAGTATGTTGTGCCTGACTATACATTAATCTTCCTTCTCTTTATGTGTGTATGAAAGTGCATATGTAAAATGTACAAATGCTACCGTTTACTTCGTCAGATATTGAAACACCTCATCATCCGAAAAAAGACAGGCAAGATAAGAATCGAAGAAACTCTGACCCAGAGCTACCACTCGTGTTGTGGTGACTGCAGTAATAATCACCACACGAGTTATACAGGTATTCAACAGCACACACCTAATTTAACTTAACGTCTTTATAATGCTTTAGAAGACTCTGCAAAGTCTGTATACAATCAGTTTCATTTACATTTCCTTGCTCTAAAATCTATGCGCATTTAATTCATTCTTAAATGCATTAACTGTCCCTGCCTCCACTACTTCCTGTGGCAATGGCATACAAAACATTCACCACGTTCTGACTAACAAAATGTTTCCTGATATCTAATTTGAACCTTTCTTTAGTTAATTTGTAGCTATGGCCTCTTGTTCTTGTAGATTAAATCATTTTGAAAAAAAACGTATTATAGTCTAGTCTATACGTTCCTTTAATTATCTTTTAAACCTGTATTAAGTAACCTCGAATTCTTCTCATTTTTAGTCACTCTAAGCCGGTTTTTTCTGAGTCATTCCTCATAACTGTGCATACTACTATCAGTTTTTTCACTTTTTTTTGTTTCCCTTCCAGTATGTTTATATTTCCTCTACTATAAGGACTCCACACATGTACACAGTACGCCAATCTAGGTCTAACTAATGCTTTGTGCAGTTTGACAATCACTTCATTGCTCCTGTATTTAATATTTCTTTTCATCATACCTAACATTGCATTTGCCTTTTTCACTGCTTCACTTCATTCGATTTGAATACGACTTTCTTTATGTTGGGGAAATAGAAGAAATGAATGGAAAGTGAGTATTTGTAGTATCAGTCTTATTACGAGGGATGGTCGAAAAGTTTTGCACTTTAGTATATAGTATGAAATATTCACGACACTTACGTGGAATTTGGTGTGAACTTTAGTCCCTTCTCTGTGTTGTCACCCTGCAAGGCGATACACTTCTCCTTCCTAAAACTGAACTTAAATAAACTTAACGTCTTTATACTGATTTAGAAGACTCCGCAGTGTCTGTATACAACCAGTTTCATTTAGATTGCCGTACTTTAAAAGCTATGCCCATCCAGTCTGTTTTTAAATACATTAACTGTCCCTACCTCCACTACCTCATATGGCAATACATTCCATCCATTCCCTACTCTCTGACTAAAAAAACTTATTTCCGAATATGGAATGTACCTTTTTTTAGTTAATTTGCAGCTATGCACTCTTGTTCTTGTAGGTGGTTGTATTTTGAAGAAAAAAAACATGTTATAATCTAATTTATCCTTTCCTTTGATTATCTAATAAATCTGTATTAAGTCACCTCCAATTCTTCTCTGTCATAGACACTGCAGGTCGGTTTGTCTTCACCTTCGTAAAGCCCTGATTGTAGAGCTCCATCTGGTCCCGGAACCAAGTCTCGAGTTCAATTTGTGGATGCTCGGCATTTTTGCCTTCGTGCAACTGTATTGTGAACAATCTCTTGAGGCAGCTTGAATGGAAATGTCTTGTTTTTTTTGTCTAACAAGCCTGCAGTACAGTCTACGTCATACTGGCATCCAGAAGGGTAGTAGAATTTGAGTTTCTTATCAAGGCTAAACCCCTTCCGATACCAATCGATATTGCGCAGCCTCCCAAATGCAGCACTTGGAGATTCTGTTGACGACCTCAGAGTCAATAGTAGTTTCCCTGTAAATAGTGCTGCCAAGGTAAGTGAAGCGAGTAATCAAGTCCTGGACGTCTGATAAAAAGTGCTGCCATGGGCGAGTAATCAAGTCCTGGACATCAGACAAAGAGTCCTGCCAAAGTAAGTGAAGGGAGTAATCAAGTCCTGGACGTCAGATAAAGAGTGCTGCCAAGGTAAGTGAAGCGAGTAATCAAGTCCTGGACGTCTGATAAAAAGTGCTGCCATGGGCGAGTAATCAAGTCCTGGACATCAGACAAAGAGTCCTGCCAAAGTAAGTGAAGGGAGTAATCAAGTCCTGGACGTCAGATAAAGAGTGCTGCCAAGGTAAGTGAAGCGAGTAATCAAGTCCTGGACGTCAGATAAAGAGTGCTGCCAAGGTAAGTGAAGAGAGTAATCAAGTCCTGGACGTCAGATAAAGAGTGCTGCCAAGGTAAGTGAAGAGAGTAATCAAGTCCTGGATGTCAGATAAACGACGTTCATGAAGCAGATTGCTCATATTTGGGAACAGGTGAGCGTGTTGGACGGAATGAATTCATACGTGCACGCTTCTTTGACCTCAATGACTTGATGATTGAACTGGATAAGTGGTTCCGGCTCCAGACGGAGCAGCTGTAGTACACCTCGTATGTTTGTTATTGCCCATCACGAAGCGATGATGGACACAACATCAGATGGATTTGTCTTAATAATGTGATGTGTGATGTATGAGGATTATAGTGAGGAAGAATATGCACTGGTCATCAATCGCACTCTTGTCTTAATAATGTGATGTGTGATGTATTTGGATTATAGTGAGGAAGAATATGCACTGGTCATCAATCGCACCTCTTATCACGAGTTACCTTGGATCAGTGGCAAGACTATTGGTCGAGACGACTGGAGGTAACTCGGGATGTATGCACTCTGGTCTTACCTCCCGTCAGACTAGGGCTCGCTTGAAACTTGCGAGATACGATCGCCCACCGTTTCCGTTCGTGAGAGGAGAGTGCCTTAACCTCTTACAACAACACCCGCCTCGTATGTACGGAGTCTATTTGTGTATGCTGCTGCGAGCCAGATAATAATTAAATCTTGTATTTCCAGGTGGTATTTTTCTACTTGCCAAACAAGATATGATTTTGGTCAATGTGTCCAGTCCAGACGTAGTCGTTCCTGAAGAAGAGAACTCTAGTTACCTGGGACTAATGATGGTGGGAACCACTGAAGCATGCCAGAACACGCCTGACGGAGTTACGTGTTCCACTGACTAATTCTGATCAACTCATTGAGGGTATTTTGTTTAGGTAGACCGACATACATGCAGGCAGATATACTAACAGGCAGGCAGGCAGACATACTGACAGGCAGGCAGGCAGGCAGACATACTGACAGGCAGGCAGGCATACAAGCAGGCAGATGGGCACGCAAGATATATATATATATATATATATATATATATATATATATATATATATATTTATATATATATTTATATATATATATATATATATATTTATATTGACAGACAGCCCGACAGACAGACAGACAGGCAGACAGATACACTGTCCTACGGAAGAACAAACATGAACAGACAGACATATAACTAACTTCCTAAAATGAAAACTTATCCGTATCTGGGCAACGCACACGGAAGATAATGCAACGAGGAAGAACGTTTATCAACCCGCAAAATACCCACATTTTTGGTCCAGTAAAATAAAGTCTCTAACGCTTCATCCGTGACAGCAGTGTATGCTACCGGACTGACTACCTTACTATTTTATTTTATCTTAGCCAGCTTCAAAAATAAAAAATGTTTTTATTATGTAATTCCTCAAACAATTCTATTATTTACCCTCACCGTTATTTCTGGATGGCTGTGGCTCTGTAGACCTTCAAATATGCACATAGAGGTTTTAATTTGGTGATTTTGAATCCAATCTTCTTTTTTCTCTGTTGCTTTTGATTTGTTATGTAATCAATATAAACTGTCAGGTCAATCTTGGTCCTTACTAGCAACCTATTAGAGTATGATCCAGACCTGTAAGATGCGATGTGTGAGAAGTGCAGCCGGAAAGACAATCTTTGACCGAATCTACAACACCACGCTGAGGCAGACAGTGGGGACAAACCGAGTTAGTGCTTCCATTGATTCCCAACAAATCATGTGGTTTGGTCATTTAGTCAGAACGAATTATATGCAGGTCCACGAGCAAGAGGCAGACCACGACGTTGATGGATCGATGGTGTCTCTGACACTCTCAGAAACTTATTTCTAACGATAGCACACGCCTCCCACATATCGATAACAAGAAATCTACGCATCTCACATCTCTGCGACGCCGTATGGCAAGAGCAGTAGGACAAAAGAAGTTAGGTTGATATCGTGATGTATCGTGCCTGATGGCCGTTAGCCTTATGAAGTTTTATAGTGTGGTACCCAAGCTAACATTGGAATAGTCTAGCTGATATGACTTTTGAAACATTGGAGCAAGATGTTGAGCAGTGCATTAACTGCAGCGGTCAGCGACCCATAGCTGACTGCTAGCGTCAATGCCAGCGATCCAGAGCAGTCAAGACCCTTTTCCACCTCCAGGGTGGTCATAATGGATAATAGCCTGCAAAAGAGCAAATGGCAAAAGAGACTGGATCGAAGAGGGAATGCTAATCTGGTATTCAAAATGCTTGCTGAAGTCGGATGTGCTGGACCGAAATGCGTAAATATCGCAGGTAGATGTAAACTACGACACAACGCATTCCGTTCTCCGAACACCATCCTACTACTTGCGAAGCTCTGTTCAGGGCTTGGTAGCCGGAGATTGAGGAGGAACTAAGATGGATGTTAAAATATTGAAATAGTCCAGTTAATATGACGTCAAAACATTGAAACTGTCCAGTTAATATGACGTCAAAACATTGAAAGAGCAAATTTGAAATACTTCGAAACACTGAAATAGTATAGTTGATATGAAGTCGATACATTGAAATTGTCGAGTTGAAAAAAAGGCAAAATTTAAATAATTCAGTTGATAGGACGTCAAAACATTGAAATAGTTCAGTTAATATGACGTTAAAACATTGAAATAGTTCAGTTAATAGGACGTTAAAACATTAAAATAGTTCAGTTAATATGACGTTAAAACATTGAAATAGTTCAGGTAATATGACATTAAAACATTGATATAGTTCAGTTAATAGGACGTTAAAACATTGAAATAGTTAAGATAATATGACGTTAAAACATTGAAATAGTAACGGTAATATGACGTTAAAACATTGAAATAGCGTGTACACAATATCAGGTAGGCTTTCACCGTGGAAACGGGCAGTTAAAGTTGCTGTGGAATTGAAGGTCGATAATTCTAAACAACAAAATCAAGTTTGGTTCAGATGATGTGCTTAAAAAGAATCAAAATAAAATGTGCTTTCCCGCCACAAGGGCTTCATTGCAGACAGGATCCAAATAATGTGTCTTTCCTTCAAAATTTCTTATATCTTCTCTACCGATACCATCAGTTTTACATGGCATTGTCCACGATAGTTGTTTATGTCAACCAAACCATTCCGACGCCCATCTACTCTGTCCCTCAAACTCTTCCACTTCAAACTCTTTCTTGTCAACCCACCAACCTCTTTGTCCATCTCTTAAACCTATAAATGTGCACTCAATAATCTCTTTCCCCAGCCTACATACTCTCTGCCCATTAGCTCACTGTATGGTTCAGCTAGCTGGATTGTTTGAATAAAGAATAAACAGTTCAGCGTATCAGTATTTGCTGGTTAACAACAATCTGCATGCAACCATATAATCGTATTCTCGTAACTCGTTAAGGGAATAACATAACAACTTGAAATAAGTTGGGAAATCTTGAAATCAATCATAGAATGTTCAATCAAAATTACAGGTTGATATGTCGTTTCGTTTGAAGTTATGGCGCTTCACATAAATATATACACAAATATACATAAATGCAAAGTTCTTGAAATATAGAACAAGTTCTGAGAACTGAGTGAACCAGCGTATTCTAGAAGTATTCTAGTTTTCTAGACGTTATGCTAGAACCAAAATATTCAAGTTTTTTAGACGTTATGCTGGAACAAAAGTATTCTAGTTTTTCTGGACGTTATACTGGAACAAAAGTATTCTAGTTTTCTAGACTTTATGCTGGAACAAAAGTATTCTAGTTTTCTAGACTTTATGCTGGAACAAAAGTATTCTAGTTTTCTAGACGTTATGCTGGAACAAAAGTATTCTAGTTTTCTAGACGTTATGCTGGAACAAAAGTATTCTAGTTTTTCTGGACGTTATACTGGAGCCAAAGTATTCTAGCTTTCTCGACGATATGCTGGGGCTAAAATATTCTTGACGTTATGCTGGGACAAAATATTCTTGACGTTATGCTGTGGCCAAAGTCTTATTCTTGACTTTTTGCTGTTTACCAAGCAGTTTGATCTAAGCCCAGCATTTTTAGGACGTCTGTATTTTATTTTTATTTTTGCTGTCCATGGAATTCTGAAAACTTTACTGTAACATTTTACCAGAAACGGTTTATTTTTCTTCCTTATCGTTCTTCTGATTGTCGATGTTTCGTATCCATACTTCACCCACTGCGACCATACATGTTCTAAAAATATTTGTTATTATTGATTTTTCGAATTCGGCCTACTTTTGTGATTTTCTTGAATTTCTTGGCATGATCGGTCTCAATATGAACTATGTTTGACTGTCTCCATTGTTTCTGATAATGAAGCCGATATATTATGATTTTTTGGAATGTTCGTTTTCTTAATTTTATAGAGTAACTTTAGGTGTTTTCTGAGTGTACATATCAAACGTGTATTTGAGATTGTTTTCGTTGCAAACGTATTTACTTAGTTTACTGTTATTTGTATTTGTTATTAACTTCTCTACACCTTGTTAAAGACTTGTTCATGTAGAAATGTCCATTAATGTATATTAATAAGATTAAGCTAAATTTATATTTAATCGTATCTGCATCTTAGTTTTTATTTCTAACTTCACAGAACATCGGAAAAGAACTAAAGAAATGAATAATCACTACTTGATTACGCTGTATGTGGTTGTAACATCGTCTTTGGCAAAGAAGGATGAACAAATCTAGGAAGCGTTTGAAATTTCTTGCTGCCGTAGAATAGAACGAGTGATGTGGATATTAAGAAAATCCCGAAGTTAATTGTAATATTGAGGTAGGCGTGCAATGACACAAACGACGATTGAGTGGGCTGGGACACAATATGAGACGTAAACATCTTCTACAGGAGACACTCGAGGGCAAGATAAATGGGAAAAGATAAAGATGTTACGTAGACTCACCTTTACACCTCAGGCATGCGCAGACATTAAAGTACGCAAATCTGCTGTAATGAAGAAAACATACAGTTCAATGAAGAGACGTGCTCAAACAACCCTACAACCAGTGGCAGGACTAATCAACTAGAGGATATGGTCCAATGGAGAGACATGATCAAACAACCTTACAACCAGTCTTAGAACTAATCAAGCACAGAATAGGGTCAACGGAAGACTCACAACTTTACAACCAGTCATTGGACTGATCAATCAGAAGATAGGAGAGGCATGCTAAGAAAACATTACAGCCAGTCTAAGGACTGATCAATCAGGAGATGGGAGAGGCATGCTCAAAAAACATTACAGCCAGTCTTAGGACTGATCGATCAATCAGGAGATAGGAGAGCCATGCACAGAAAACATTACAGCCAGTCTTAGGACTGATCAATCAGGAGATAGGAGAGGCATGCACAAAAAAACATTACAGCCAGTCTTAGGACTGATCAATCAGGAGATAGGAGAGGCATGCACAAAAAAACATTACAGCCAGTCTTAAGACTGATCAATCAGGAGATGGGAGAGGCATGCTTAGAAAACATTTACAGCCAGTCATAGGACTGATCAACTAGAGGACAGTTTCTTCTTCTTCTTCTTCTTCTGCGTACACAGTCAGACAGTAACCATTATTTTTTCGAAAAAAGCGGCGGTCATCCTGAGACTCTCGCCACTACCATAGAGCTTGTCTTGCAGTTCCACTGGCAATGGCCACATCTGCTCTCTCTGATCCCCGTATGTCGGGCAATTCTGCAGCAGATGTTCAGTGGTCATTTTACCAGTACCGCACGGGCATTCGTCGGTACACCCTATCTTCAATTTGTTGAATAGGTGGTACCTCAGTCTATTGTGGCCAGTGCGAAGTCTGAAGACAACGACCTGCTCTCTTCGGTTCAACTGGTAATAGGCATCGTTTTTGGTGTAACCAGTATGTTCGGTTTCCCATTTGGTAATGTACCTGGCTTTGATAAGCCGTTTTGACTCTTCGTACGTCATACTGGTATCTGTTTGTGGTAGGGACAGTTTCAAATGTAGAGACATGCTCAAACAAACTTTCAACCAGTCTTAGAACTGATCAACCAGAGGATAGGGTCCAATGGAGAGATAAGCTCAAACAACCTTAAAACCAGTCTTAGGACTGATCAACCAGAGGATAGGGTCCAATGGAGAGGTATGCTTAGACAACCTTAAAACCAGTCTTAGGAATGATCAACCAGAGGATAGGGTCCAATGAGGAAATATGCTCAGACAACCTTAAACCCATTCTTAGGACTGATCCATCAGATGATGATATCCTAGTTACATACTATGTACCCAAACCAGATAGTATGGCTGCTTGCACATTTCTGCTAAATATCCAAATCATTTCATTATTAACATTAGCGTTTTGAAAAATAAAAATGACTACTATTTCTATATCATTACTTTAAAATGATTTTGTTATATAAACTATTACTATTTAATAGTATGTGATCCTGATAACGACATGACATGCAGTAAAGCACATAATTATATTCACCCAATAGTCTTACAGAGTTTCTGAATGAAAGAATTGCTACTCTCTTTCTTTACTTCTTTTGAACAGTTGAGTAACGCGGGTTAGTCAATATGACATTCATGCATCATACGCTAGCTAGAGTATGCTGCCAAGGTTGAAGTGTATCGTATTGCAGAGTTAACCACTCCACTGTATGCCAGCTAAACATGGACAATGAGTGGTCTGCCAGGGTCTTTGTGTTTGACAAAGACAAGAATAGCACCACTGCTCCACAGAGAGCATGTCGTAAGTGGCGACTATATGTGTGAGATGGCCCAACACGGTCCATGGTTATGTGGTTTGTTAAGAACAGCATAGATGACGTCTAACAGGCTGCAGGTCTACTTTGCTCTAATGTTTGAGTCTATTAAGCTGGACTCGCACATCCCTTAACCACCCTACAAGAAACTGGTTGTATACAGACTCTGCAGTCTTCTACACATTATAAAGACGTAAAGGTAAGTTGAGCAGACACACCAGACAGGTAAATCGTTTTCATTACGATGTCTGTGCTCAAGATGCTGAGCAGTGCATGAGCTGCAGTGGTCAGCGACCCATAGCTGACTGCTAGCGTCTGGGCCAGCGAACCAGAGCTGCCAAGACGCTTCTACACCTCCACGCGGTGATCCTGGATAACAGGCTGCAGTAGGGCAGACTGGCTAAGGAGAAGGGATCGAAGAGGGAATGCTAACCCGGTACTCAAAAAATGTTTGCTGAAGTCGGATGTGTTGGACCGAAAGGGATCTAGGGTAGTTGTCTCGCCGCAGCGACTCAATTTCAACCAGTGTTCGTAAAGCGATCTCAGTCCCGCCAGGCGGAGCGATAGCGCGGGCTTGCGGAAAACGCTCGCCTGCCTTTCCCCGTAGAGCGAATTGGGTGCGGTTTGTTGTAGTGGCTCCTCCACCGAGGTGCGCTCGTCTGGTCCGTATCAGGAAACGTGGTCCGTCCGTGGTGATTTATCTAAGGCTTATAGCAGAGCTCGACAGTACGTCTCGCTGGTGGTCCGACTCTCGCAAAGAGCTTGTGACCGGCAAATGGAAAGCAGGAATCGTTGCCTCGAGGCCCTGTGTTCTCCTACGGAGAAGGGCAGGCCGGCAGGCCAAATTGTCTCTAGGCCCAGGGAAATTCATCGCCGAGGTCGTTGGGATCCGTTCTGCACAGAGCGCTGCCATCCCTCCTCGAGCGAGCCCGGTCGGTCGGTCGTCTGGTGCGTGTGGGAGGCCCCTGTCAGGCGGTCCTAGGTCGACGGAGTGAGGGACGGGTGGAACAACCGTCCGTCCGTCCCGTCAGTCGGTCCCTGCGGCCGTCCCAGCGAGGCTTTTTACACACCCTTCCTCCGCCGACCGGTGTGTGCTGTACGTACGTCTCCGACAGATATCTGGTTGATCCTGCCAGTAGTCATATGCTTGTCTCAAAGATTAAGCCATGCATGTCTAAGTTCACACTGTCTCACGGTGAAACCGCGAATGGCTCATTAAATCAGTCGAGGTTCCTTAGATGACACGATCCTACTTGGATAACTGTGGCAATTCTAGAGCTAATACATGCTTACCAAGCTCCGACCCTCGCGGAAAGAGCGCTTTTATTAGTTCAAAACCAATCGTCGTTTCCCCTCGCGGGGTTGCGGCGTCCCCACTGGTGACTCTGGATAACTTTGTGCTGATCGCATGACCTCATGTGCATCTTTCAAATGTCTGCCCTATCAAATGTCGATGGTACGTGACATGCCTACCATGTTTGTAACGGGTAACGGGGAATCAGGGTTCGATTCCGGAGAGGGAGCATGAGAAACGGCTACCACATCCAAGGAAGGCAGCAGGCGCGCAACTTACCCACTCCCGGCACGGGGAGGTAATGACGAAAAATAACAATAAGGGACTCTTTCGAGGCCCCGTAATTGGAATGAGTACACTTTAAACCCTTTAACGAGGATCTATTGGAGGGCAAGGCTGGTGCCAGCAGCCGCGGTAATTCCAGCTCCAATAGCGTATATTAAAGTTGTTGCAGTTAAAAGCTCGTAGTTGGATCTCAGGCGCAGGCGGGCGGTGTGGCTCGCGCCGGTTCACTGCCCGCTGTCTCCTGCCCTACCGTCTGCCGGCTCTCTCCCACGGGTGCTCTTCGCTGAGCGTCCTGGGTGGCCGGCGCGTTTACTTTGAAAAAATTAGAGTGTTCAAAGCAGGCCTCGGCTGCCTGAATAATGGTGCATGGAATAATGGAATAGGACCTCGGTTCCATTTTGTTGGTTTTCGGAACTGGAGGTAATGATTAACAGGGACAAACGGGGGCATTCGTATTGCGGCGTTAGAGGTGAAATTCTTGGATCGCCGCAAGACGAGCTACTGCGAAAGCATTTGTCAAGAATGTTTTCATTAATCAAGAACGAAAGTCTGAGGCGCGAAGACGATCAGATACCGTCGTAGTTCTGACCATAAACGATGCCGACTAGCGATCCGCAGGAGTTGCTTCGATGACTCTGCGGGCAGCTTCCGGGAAACCAAAGTATTTGGGTTCCGGGGGAAGTATGGTTGCAAAGCTGAAACTTAAAGGAATTGACGGAAGGGCACCACCAGGAGTGGAGCCTGCGGCTTAATTTGACTCAACACTGAAATGATTGACATGCCGAGACCACTTTTCTGGGGTCTAATATGGAACTGGTGCTGGATTTAGACCCTCAGAAATCTGGGGTTATGCCCGCTGTGGCACGGTTGGTCTGCAGCCAGTGTTCTGAAAAAGGAATTGACGGAAGAGCACTATCAGGAGTGGAGCCTGAGGCTTAAATTAACTTAACACGCCAATACTGCAGAATGACTGTCAAAAAAGTACACCTTCGTGGGGTCTAATAGAGAACATGTGCTGGAATTAGACCCTCGAAAATCTGGGGCTACCCCCTAAGTAACTTGATTGTCTCGCTAAGGGAATTACTGGACGGCTATTACAGACGCTACAACTATATTGTAAAGTCTATCGTTCTTGTTTTAATTTTGTCTTGTCCGTTAAACAACAAAAGGACCCATGAACGACGAAACCCCGTCAAATAAACAAATTACTATCAAGCAGGGCGAGAACTTGATCACAGGTAAGAAAGCCGCAAACGCCTTTGTCGATCACTATGCCAGAGCAAACCACATCGAGGTCCCTGCAGATAAGCATACAGACATTAGCGAAGAGCTAAAGGGACACGAAAACATGAATACGGCTCCCGAAGAGCACATGATGGCCAAACTAACAATGCGCGAAATGGAAGAGGCTATGAGAACACTAAAGAAAAGGAAATCTCCCGGAAAAGACGGGATAACAAACGAAATGCTGATGGGGCTGGGCCAAACAGCGAAGAGGAAACTACTATCAGTCCTGAACCAAAGCTGGAAAAGGGGTATTGTACCCCAGGCATGGAAAGACGCAATACTGGTACCAGTACCAAAAACAGGAAAGGATAAAACAGATCCAAATGGATACAGGCCCATCAGCCTACTGAGCTGTGTCGGCAAGCTGATGGAACGGATGATAAACACCAGACTGATGTGGCATCTGGAAGAAAAACGAATACTAATTCCACAGCAAGCCGGCTTTAGACAGCACAGATCCACTGAGGACCAGGTCATCCTCATAGCCCAGGAGATAGAAGATGCCTACCAGGCACAGAAACACACAGTAGCTGTTTGGGTGGATCTGGAAAAGGCATTTGACAAAGTCTGGAAGGATGGACTTAGAGTCAAGCTAAGAAGAAGTGATGTCTGTGGGAAGATGTACAAGTGGATCAACCACTACCTCAAACAAAGAACGGCCAGAGTCCAAGTACAAGGGCAGATGAGCAAAAAGGTGACACTCGAGCAGGGAGTACCCCAATGGGGAGTATTATCACCCACACTCTTCCTGGTATATATAAACGATATTACAGAGAATATACCAAGAAGAGTCCATAGCTCAATGTTTGCAGACGATCTGGCTATGTGGACCTCTGAAAAGAATCTCACCATAGCAAGAAATCAGATGCAGACGGCCCTAACATCGCTGGAAGAGTGGGCGAACTCATGGCTGGTCAAAATAAACGAGGAGAAAACCACATGTACTATATTCTCGCTTTCATTAAAACCCCAAAGTACCAAATTAAGTCTAAATGGCAAATTCCTGCAGCCAAACGACAACCCAACCTATCTGGGAGTCACATTTGATCGGCGCATGACATGGTAAAGTCAGATTGAGAGAAACCGAATGAAAGCCAGAGAAAGAATGGCAATCATGAGGAAACTTGCTGGCACAAGCTGGGGAGCAGACGAAGGCATACTAAAGAAACTGTATACTGGAAGAGTGAGACCAGTTCTCGAGTATGGCATTGCGGCATGGACAACAGCAGCGAAGGCGAACTTCGATAAAGTTAACAAACTTCAAAACCAAGCCATGAGAATTATAACAGGTGGCGTGAAGTCAACGCCAATTGTAGAACTTGAAAAGATTACAAAACTGCAATCCATGACCGATAGAAGAGACTGCAGAGCCCAGCTGCAGTCAGAGAAACTCCGAAGACTGACGGATCATCCAATGCACCAGAGACTAAACAATTTGGGAAATGGGAAACTAAAGCGGAGAAACTTTGCAGAAATAGCCAAAGCAAAGATGCACGAAGATCCCATAAACGCACTAACAACACCAAAACCCATCACTACTGTACGAAAACCTACCTGGAGGCAGGATATATTTCCAGAGGTGGTAGAAAATATACCAGGTATTGCAAACAAAAACTGCCAGACTGAAAAAGAAAGGAGAGATACTACCCTAAGCTTCATAACGAAAAGCTACCCAAGCATGGACTGGACCCATGCATACACCGACGGTTCTGTAACAAACACTACACAGAACGGAGGGGCAGGAGCATTCCTGAACCTACCAAATGGCAGTAAAATAACACTGTCATTCGCTACTGGTAAGTACACAAGCAATTTCAGAGCGGAGGCAGAGGCACTGAGGGCGGCAGTGGAAGAAATGGTGACACACAGTGAAAATGAGAGCCATATAGTCCTGCTGACAGATGCTCTCTCCGTAGTCACAGCGCTAAAAAGCCAGAAAAACACTGAGCTTAATGACTTAAGAGCAGCACTCTGCAAACTGTGCCAGCAGTCCGCACCAAAAAGGGTAGTGGTACAGTGGGTTCCGTCACACTGCAACATCCAAGGCAACGAGGAGGCAGACAGACTGGCAGAAGAAGGTGCAAGACTACCACAAACAGATACCAGTATGACGTACGAAGAGTCAAAACGGCTTATCAAAGCCAGATACATGACCAAATGGGAAACCGAACATACTGGTTACACCAAAAACGATGCCTATTACCAGTTGAACCGAAGAGAGCAGGTCGTTGTCTTCAGACTTCGCACTGGCCACAACAGACTGAGGTACCACCTATTCAACAAATTGAAGATAGGGTGTACCGACGAATGCCCGTGCGGTACTGGTAAAATGACCGCTGAACATCTGCTGCAGAACTGCCCGACATACGAGGATCAGAGAGAGCAGATGTGGCCATTACCAGTGGAACTGCAAGACAAGCTCTATGGCAGTGGCGAGAGCCTCAGGATGACCGCCGCTTTTTTCGAAAAAATAATGGTTACTGTCTGACTGCGTACGCAGAAGAAGAAGAAGAAGAAGAAGAAGGACCGAAAGGGGCAAATATCGCAGTCAAGCTGTAAACTACGACACAACGCATTCCGTTCTCTGGACTACATTTCATGGTTTGGTAGCGGGAGATTGAGAACGAACGAAGCCAAGCCATTACGATGTCTACGAAGTCTGCTCAGGACCGTTTACCAGAACAAAGTAACTAACTCTAAAATTCTTAGCGAGTCTAACAAGTTGAGCACCCGTTCGCTTCTACAAAAAGCCCAGATAAGATCTTGTTCACAGGCCCGATTAGTGCATCCTCAAGCAGCTGTTATACGGTGGGCTGGGAACAGGAAAATACGCATTAAGTGGACTAAAGAAACGCAGCAGAGACTTATTGCAAGTCTTTCTGAAAAGCTTCAGCATTGATGTCCCTGACTAGGGGTCGCTTGCATAGAATCATATTTCCCTGATGCGCAAGAATCATCAAATGTGCTCAGATCGGAGATCGAAACTCCATAGGGGAGGCTCAGAGTAGGCATGCCATCCGAAATTTCAGAACACACATGACAACACAGACAACTCCTCACAAATTGCACAGTGTGTAGCATAGTCTGACACCCGAGATAGTCCTCATAACCATATGAAAAAACATCTCGCAACGTAAGTCTGGTGCTGTCTTTATCTTTGGCAAAACTATTATTATTTTTATTACTAGTTAGACAAACCAACCTGCTGCGTCGCAGGTATCATCTGGAGATGAAGAGGCTACGGAAGGCAACCCAGTCGGAAGAACACAGTTTGGCAAGTCGAAGTGGGAATATGTTAGCTAAGGGGCAGATTCAAGGAACGATTAGGTCACACGTGTACTTACTGGTTATGATCATGAGACAATCCAAACTAACGCTTTGGTGTTGCTCCTATCAATCACAACCGTGGAGGTGCTGTATCAGGACCTGAGACTCGAAAGTACCCACCCAAGCAACCGGTGTCAATTCTGACCAGATGATCAGGGGAAGGCAGAGTAGTGCTACTAGCCAACAAACCCAGACCCTAATAGTATGCCCTGCCTACGAAGAACTAAGATCTCAGACCAGGATGGAGTAGAACTGAGGCAGAAGTTATGGCGCTACCACTCAGACCTGGTAAGGACTGTGGACTTCATCAGGGCGATATCATTGACAATGTATCATGATCGGAAAACCCGAACGCAGAATAAGAAGGAGAAGAAAAAGAAGAAGAAGAAGAAGAAGATGAAGAAGAAGAAGAAGAAGAATAAGAAGAAAAAGAAGAAGATGAAAAAGAACGGAGAAAATTACTAGTTAGAGACGTACTTTCTTTCATAGGCAGAGATTTATCTGAACACAGCCTGGTGCACTATGTCAGGTGTTGGAGAACAACTTATCTTAGAAGGGCTTGTTAGATATTGTAAGAACACTTTGTTCTTCTACATATCAATGGATGATATCGTGCACTTTAATAATCGCTACTGTCTGATTTATTCACTTGATGGTATTCAAACTAATCACACAATAATCACACAACACAATTCTTAATCACACAATAATCACACAACATAATTCTTCAGAGCTTGTGTCTTTCCCGTGGCAGCAAATGGTTGGGAAGCATGGGCGGTCACCAACACATCTATAAAGAGAATCGAGTCCTTCGAGCCAAAATGTTACAGAAAGATCCTCAGAATACACTGAACTGAGAAAAGGCCAAATATAGACATTCGGCAAGTGTTGAAGATAGATATAATTTATCAATTCCATCAAGGCCAAAAAATGTAATACTTTGGTCACATCAAGAGAGACAGCGGTCTTAAGAGGACAGTGATGGAAGGTATGGTGCCAGGCAAGAGGGAGGGGTACACCAAGAAGGCAATAACACCAAGATATCAATGAATGTCTGACCATGACTTTTGCGGAGGCTGGAGATTTGACTAGGGACGAGTTTTTTTTCACACGGGCTGTGATTGGAGAGAGGTTATACAAAGTACATGCTACATGATGATGAACAGAATTCTTTAAGTTTGTCTGCGTTTCTGTTGCGTATTTTCTGTTAACATTTTGAGCACTACCAAAGTTGTCTTGAGTACACGGTGCGGATTTGATTAATTTGGCGTCTGGTTTACATCCAAAGAAGAGTGTTCGTGCTTTTAATTTGTTTAATTATACTGATATTTTTGTGGCTTTATTTTTAAATTATAGAGCATATAGAGAAGTATGAATTGTTTATGGAGTACGCAAGAAGCAGAAAAGGCAGTTAAAAATGCAGAGCGACTGACAAGAATAAGCGACACGAACAATGGAAGCTTCCATTGCGAGCTAGCATCTTTGAGAGGAAGGTAGGGAAGCGATGGGCGGGAGATGAACCGTTTCTTCTTCTTCTTCCTCGTTCTATCTCACACTTCCGATATCAAGCCACGAGAAGGGTTTTGCAGGTAGCAAAATGTTGTCCGGAGAACGCAATGCTTTACTGCACCTTTTGGTCCGACACATCCGACTTCAGGAGGCATTTGTGAGTACCGGATAGCCATTCCTTTTCGATCCCTTCTCCTTAGTCAGTATGCTCTGTTGCAGGCTGTTGTCCAGGATCACCGTGTGGAGGTTGAGAAGGGTCTTGGCAGCTCTGGTTCCCTGACGCTAGTAGTCAGCTTTGGATCGCTGACCGCTACAGCTCAAGCATAGCTCAGCATCTTGATCCTAGATTGTCCATTTGAGAGGGGATCGCGTGGGTTGATGGGATGGGAAACATATGGGTTGAAGGATGGTAGTGTGAGGCAGGAGAGGGATGCGTGAAAGTGGCATCCTTAAATTGTCCAACTGCTGTTGATTCTTTCTTAGTTTACAGTTCGTTTGTTTGGCATATCTTTTACTCGTTTATTTGCATGTACATTTTCAGGCCAGAAATACGTCTCAAGCTCATTATTATATAGTCTTTTTGAATGAGTAATCACTGCAGATTTGATTAGGACAGTAAACAGCCAAGATAAGCTAATGTGTGCATAACATGCATTTAAGTAGATCGTAGTATTCAGAGAGGCTGTGTCAAATGAAATAGTGAGCGAGATTTGTTGACTGAAAATATTGGGGAATGAACGAGAGACAAGGAAGTTTGAATATGTCTCGAAAAAAAGGCCGACCAGTGTGTCACGATTCTGAGAAATTGTAGACTTACTTTCATTTTCTGCATTTTACAGAAATAGGCTGCAACTTCCCTTTGTTGTTTCTCTTTCTGTTTCCTTCTTTTGATCTACATTTAAACAAATAGTTATTTATTATTTTATTGCTTTATCATTTTTGAGTTGTCAGATGTTATGTATGCTCAACACTACTTACTTTATGGTGCAGAAAGATGAACACGGAAGAAAAAGTTGAAAAAGAGTACCAAAGTCTTCGAAATGTGGGCTTATAGACGATTGGGTTACATTTCGTGTAAAGAGAAGCAAACAAATGTGGAAGTATTGGAGTTGAAAAAAGAATTAATGACCAAAATCAGAGTTAGACTCTTTTAAGTTATTTTGGCCTTATAACAAGACATACCTTCTTGTTGAAGACCATACTACAGGGTGGAGTGGAAGGCAGTCGTTCACGGGGCAGACAACGTTTTTAAGTAGGTGGATAACTTCAGGGGAGGGAATTACGGCTGGAGATCCAATGAAGAAAAGTAAGATGGCCACGCCTGAATGGCTGCGCTCTTAACTGGCTCCGGTGTTTGTGTCGTTATCTGATGTTTCCTGGTTCCTGTTCGGATTATAATTCAAATCTCCTTGACCACCTGGTATAAAAGACTATATTATATGGAATTGATGTGCTTTCGATCGGTTATCCTGTTCGTTATGCTGCATTTCATGCTTGGCTCAAGTCGTGGGAAACCCGTCCAAGATGGCTTTACTGCACCCATAATTATTCACTCCAAGTTATCACTTTTCAAAGACCTCCCTGCTCGAACTGAAGCTGCCTTCCTCTTGCCCCTCTTTACAAGAGGTTACACAATACCTCTCCCAACCTTGTATTTTCAGCCCAGCAAGGGTCACGCTGAGATGGACACAATCCAGAGGTCTCGGAAGCGAAACACGAAAAGAACAAAGAGTCAGACACGGACAGACACAGAAAGCCTGACGCAAACAGGAAGCTCAACAGAGAATCTACGCAGAACGATCATCACTGGAGACAAGTAGCATCACATCGGTCAAACAGGAGAACCTGTCTTTTTGAACAATGCTCTTGTTTGGTGCTTACAGAACATAGATAGATAGATAGATAGATAGATAGATAGATAGATAGATAGATAGATAGATAGATAGATAGATAGATAGATAGATAGATAGATAGATAGATAGATAGAAAGATAGATAGATAGATAGATAAATAAATAGATAGATAGATAGATAGATAGATAGATAGATAGATAGATAGATAGATAGATAGATAGATAGATAGATAGATAGATAGATAGATAGATAGATAGATAGATAGATAGATAGATAGATAGATAGATAGATAGTCATACTATTACGTAACGCACATTCAATGTAGGCCCTGCCCTAGATAGTGTCACCCGAGTGCTACCGGGGCCCGAAACAGAGCAAACAGCAGAAACGCTGTAACCTGTCTGGCATGTCGTACAACGCAGCTTTATAAGGTTGGTCATAACCAATGTGTATTTACCTTTCTTACGACCAGTTATCTTATAAACAACAGAAAATGAGCATGCAACTCTAAAAGAGATTTCAAATAATAATTAGTTTAATCATGAAGATTCTGTTGAACACTGTCTGCCCTCCAGGAGAGCTGCTACTGCAAAATGATACCATTAAAATGTTAATGCGAATGTCTACCTAGGCCAAGAAGTCATCACCATCCACAACATTCATACAGAGATCTCTCACAGAAGAGCATCGTTGGTCAGTTCTTCACTGTTGTTTTCGACACATTGTTGTCACCATACACTGCCTGCATTCTGCGATGGAATGTCAACTGGTCGACATCTTTCAGCTGTTAGAAAACAAATGACCGATCGCTGATCAACTCTGGGCGGATTCCGATTACACCCACCATGTTTTCAACGGTCTGCTGAGGAAACTATAATTCGGAGGATAATAATATTCTTCAAACTTAACGATTGGTATGCGATGTTTACATCAGAAGTGACGTCATCATGCGCATCGTACGTATGTTCACTTGTTGCAGTTTGATCCGATTGCATTTGGACACGCCTCGTACTTTTGCCAATACACTCTCGTGTAATTGGATGTACTGTAAATCTACTCTCGTGTAATTGGATGTACCGTAAATCTACTCTCGTGTAATTGTAATACAGTAAAGTATATATTCAGTTTTTTAGTTGCTTACTAGAATACTTGAATCCTGGTATCCAATCAGGCAAGGTTGCCATATGCCAGGTAGCCAAAAGCTGTTTGAACATGTGCCTCTCTTTCGTCTTGGAGTTCATTGATAGTTCAAGGGTGTGGTCAGATCGTATCTACAAGCCGTTGGCGGGCGACCGCGCGGGTGCCTGTAATTATATGGCCACTAGAAGGACACCCTCCTTGTCCATCTATCGTCAGTCACGAGGAATACATGGCAGGCCTATCTGTACTATCTCATTGGCGCAAAGTTTATGACATCTCGGAATTATGTTTGGTGAGGGATATCATTGTTTCGAATATGGTCTTTTAGAGAGATGTTCAGAGCTCTTCGCTACATTGCTCTTTCGGTAGCTCGGAACTGCTCGGCTTCTGATTTGCATAGACTTAAAATCTCAAACCCGTATACCATTGCTGGAATAACTATACTATTGATGGTGTGATAAAACCTTCGATAGGTGCGTTTTTGACGCTGTCCATAAAAGTATCCTAATTTTTATTCATTTTTATTCCCAATGTATTCATGCAGCAACTTAAATTCTTATTAGCCAAAACATAAATACAAGGAAAACAGTCATTCTAACAGACTCCAGGAGGGATCTCCAAGCCATCTCAAGCCACAAATAAGAAAGACTCTCACATGAAATAAAATACAACATAGGATTGTTGTCTAAAAAAAAAACAGATTTAGTCCTACAATGGATTTATGCCCACTGTAGAATCCCTGGAAACGAGAAAGCAGATGAGCTCGCAATCGCCGGAAGTGATGTCAAGCAGATTCCTCATCCACAGAGCTAAGAAGAAGCAAAGACACTCATCAAACGATCCATGAGAACAGAATGGAGAGAACAGCACAAAGAATACAAGCCAGAAAGTGACAGCATAGACAAACTTGACAGAGATGGTTAGACAAAGATCTTCAGACTCAGAACGGGATATTGTAGACTCAAGGCCCACCTCCACAAAATTTTTCTCAGAGACACTGCCACGTGCGATTGTGGAACACCCAAGCAAACACCAGAACATATTCTGCAAGAATGCCCCACCTATGCAGACCAAAGAGAGGCAGTGTGGACTAAGGGAGCGACCATGCTTGAAAAGCTGTGGGGGACCAGCGAAGACCTGGAACCCACAGTCTCCTTCATGAACCTCACCCGACTAGGAGCATAGCATCAGTTGGTCGATGAAGAAGAAGAAGAAGATGCTGTGATCTGGTTTCATTTGAACACGCCTCGCATATTGCTCTCCTCGGGGCCATTGAAAAAGGAGATTCAGTCAGTGAACGTACAGGTACCGATTCTACTAATCGTAAGGAACATGTCAAGCAGATTCGCGAGAAATAATGTATTGTCATGCATCGGTCATGTCCTGGCAAAAATAGTTTGACCAATGGGTAAACAAACAGGCAAGTTCAGTTGGGCAGAAATGTTGCTGTTGTTGCAAATGCCCATAATGAGTAAATCTTCTCTTTTATGAGCCATCAAAAGGCGTTCTTTCACGAGTTTCAATAACTTTTCTCACTTCCCGAACGTGCTGATGAAGGTAGTCCGGGATTACGATATGCTTGGCTTCATCTTAGTGTCGCTCTATAATATATGGATCACATCGATCGCCCATCTCGTATGTCAGGTTGCCAAGAAGAACAGCCCTTAGAACCATTATATTTTGCGTGATCCTGACTAACATGTCTGATCAGTTCTTTTGGCTTTGATGACGTTAGTCTTTCTCCACGGAGAAATGTAGAAAGATAAAAAAGAAGGACATCAAAAACGGATTGGAGGACACAAAAATGTATGGACAGATAAAGAATAATAAACCACTAAGATTAAAACGATCTACACACATTTAACCAGATTAACAAGGACAGACACGACGAATGACTGGAAGAGAGACGACGTTCAAGGCTAATATACTGATTAAACAATGTCAGGGTCAAGTCAAAGATTCTGACCAATTCCCAACATGTGCACGCAGTTCTCACTGAAAACACGACGTCTGGCAAAAGACGCGGAGGATTGAATTAATCCCTGTAATAATGAGCGACATGCAGATGAAGCCAAGCACAGCACAACCGCCTTGAAGACGCCGGCACCCCTTCATCAGCACGCTCGCGATGTGAGGGAGAGCTGTTGCAACCCGCCATTTAAAGCACTTTACAGGGCGCACGAAGAGTAAACACACTCATCGTGGGCATTAAACAACAACAACAAGAACTGACAGGTTGTTTTTCGCAATTATCTTTTCATGGACACCACTTTAGTTCCCAGCCTTCACAGCAAGATCTCAGACCGACAATTTCGTAGCTACTTCCCAAGATGTCTACAACCAAGCTCTAAGACCGACAATTTCGTAGCTACTTCCCAAGATGTCTACAACAAAAGCTCTCAGACCGACAATTGCGTAGCTATTTCCCAAGATGTCTTCAACCAAGCTCTCAGACCGATAATTTCGTAGCTACTTCCCAAGATGTTTTCAACCAAGCTCTCAGACCGACAATTTCGTAGCTATTTCCCAAGATGTCTTCAACCAAGCTCTCAGACCGGTAATTTCGTAGCTATTTCCCAAGATGTCTTCAATCAAGCTCTCAGGCCGGCAATTTCATAACTACTTCACAAGATGTCTTCATCCAAGCTCTAAGACCGACAATTTCTTAACTATTTCCCAAGATGTCTTCAATAAAAGCTCTCAGACCGATAATTTCGTAGCTACTTCCCAAGATGTCTTCAACAAAAGCTCTCAGACCGACACTTTCGTAGCTACTTCCCACGATGTCTTCAACAAAAGCTCTCAGACCTATAATTTCGTAGCTACTTCCCAAGATGTCTTCAACAAAAGCTCTCAGACCGATAATTTCGTAGCTACTTCCCAAGATGTCTCCAACCAAGCTCTCAGACCGACAATTTCGTAGCTACTTCCCAAAATGTCTTCAACCAAGCTCTAAGACCGACAATTTCGTACCTATTTCCCAAAATGTTTTCAACAAAGCTCTCAGACCGACAATTTCGTAGCTACTTCTCAAGATGTCTTCAACAAAAGCTCTCAAACCGATAATTTCGTAGCTACTTCCCAAGATGTCTTCAACCAAGCTCTCAGAACTCTGAATACAACCAAAGAAGTACTCTCTAATACGAATTGCTGTCATCTCAGGTACTAATTCACAACTACGTTTGCTGCAATTTATCTAAACCAAGGAGAAAACCTTGTACCTTGCCACCGCTTTAACCACGTTACGGCCTATGCACTACATACATTTGATGCGACTTTAGTATGTGTCTTTTTGATACATGTGTTGTATCTGGGTTTACCAGTACCTTGTGAGAACGGCAGTTATGCTGCTATTTATCTAATTTAACGATCGTTCAGGTATCAAAAGTCAAATTCATCATTTCCTCGTAAAACCATGATATTTTGTTGTCGATGCAAGATTTTAGAAGCCGTGTCTGCAGCAAATGTGTTGCCCATGCAAATTATTTCGAAACATAAATAAAAGCGAAAAAAGTAAAATTGTCCTATCTTTGTGTATTTTTCAACAAACAACGGACCCAACAGAATACATGACAAAATAAGCAAAAGAGAGAAAAATCGATATCCCTTGCACAAATTTTTAGAATGAGTGACCTGTGGTTTTACATTAGAACCACACTGGCGTACACACTGTACACCCAAGGCTTTTATTGTGTCCATGGTCAAACACCTCACGTTCGGTTTTGCAACACTGAGCTGAACTTCACGGATGCTTTGAAAGACATAACGGACAAGACGAATATTTTTAAAAGAAATGTATTTCAACTTCAAGCAAATCAAACAAATAGCCAGCCCATGATTATATATATATATATATATATATATATATATATATATATATATATATATATATATATATATATATATATATATATATATATATGTATATATATATGTGATATTTATATGAAAGAGAAAAAAGTATATACATATAATATATAAATAATTATATAAAAGAGAAAAAAGTATATACATATAATAGACATTTCCGACAGCATAATATTACAATTTAATTAAAAGAAAATGTTTGGAATAAAACAAAAAACAGCTACATTTGTTCTTTTCTCCGTATTTTGGACAGCTGAGTTATTTTACTGTACATTTATCTACATTAAAATACTGTACACAAACATATAAGAGTAATATGTCATCATTATACAACTTGAATTTGTGTACGGGTGTGTGTTCTTTAGTCTCAGTTGACAAAGTGTTATTAAAATTTGGAATCTGCAATATTCTGTATTGAATCTGTTTCTTTTTCTAAGAATCGACGCCACTGCACTCTGGGCATACCCATAGGTGCTCAGTCTCTCTCGGCAAATAGCGCAGGATATGGATGCATATGGTTCCTGTAGCTCGCTGGTGGTACACTCTCTTGTTCCGTCCTCTCATGCACCCTAATCCGCCCGAATCTGGAAACTTTGAAGCTTCCTTCGTCTATTGCAGTGTCGTCATCAAGCAGGCGGTCATTGATTAATGTGTATTGAATAATCCCTGTTGATAAACTGCTTTGATATTATAAATCAAAATTAGGTGTCTGAACTCTTTTGAAAGCGTTACATTTTGAGTGTGTCTCTTTGTTTTAGGGAAAGTATCAAGGATGAGAGATCTGTATTGTCTAATTTTATGTGTGTTTATTTAGTATTGGTCTGAATATTACTAGTGCATCTACTATACTTTTACAACAAAACAATACATTTTCTTGTTTCGCAAATGTTTAATCGGCAGAGTTGTCACTTGAGCATTCTTGCTTTAGATCTATATCCTTTTTGAGATTAACTATTGTTATACAAATTTTATTTAGTGTGCGCAAATTACTAAAAGTATCCCCTGTAAGTCAGTAGCTATAACAACGTTTCATTCTGTTAATGAGTTGTTAGCTCTTTTTGAGATGCATCTTGTTCTTTATAATTTAGTTTTTTGTTTAACGAATTACTTATATATATATATATATGATCATCATCATGTAGCATGTCCTTTATAGAACGTCGCTCCCATCACAGTCTGTCTGAAAGGAACTCGTTCCCTTGCCAAAACTCCAGCCTCCGCACAGTCATACTCAGGCATTCCTGTACATCTTGGTGCCATCGTCTTCTTGGTCTACCCCTTCCTCTTTTGTCTGGCACCATACCTTCCATCAATGTTCTCTCAAGACAGTTGTGTCTCTTGATGTGAGCAAAGTATTTACATTTTCTTGACAAAATGGAATTGATAAACCATTTTTCCTGTATGTTAGACTCTTGTCAAATGTCTGTATTTGTCTTTTTCTCTGGCCAAGGTATTCGAATGATCTTTCTGTAACATTTTGACTCGAAGGATTTGATCCTTTGCCTAGAAGTTTTTTGTAATCTTGCATATATATATATATAAATATATATATATATATATATATATATATATATATATATATATATATATATATATATATATATTATATATAAATATATATGTTTAGAATTAGTAAAGTTATTTGTTATCACATTTTTTACAAAACATTTTTGGGGTTTTAAATTTATATTTCTCTAACCTATCTTTATTTAACAGGACTATTTTTCTCCATATTTCATCAGAGGACACATTTAGAATTACCCAGGCCTCCCTTGAGAGACGCTTGAACGGAAATACTTTCATGGACCAACGCATGCAAGGTCTCCATATCTCTAACATAAGACGATTGTCCCTGGCGAATGATGCGGTAATCCATGCAGAGAAGGCAAAAATTAGATGGACAGGTCACATGTTGCAACGAAACGATGATCGATGGAGCACAGCGATAGCAGTCTGGTACCCCAGAGGTAAGAAGAGATCGCGGGGAAGAGCTTCAATGCGTTGGTCAGACTCCCTTGCTGCACGATGCAATATCAGAGATGCCTCTAAAAGAGCACTTACCACACACTGGACTTCCGTGGCCCAAGTCATGGGTCGCTGGAGACGAAGCTGGGACCTTCACCTACGCTGGTAAACAGGTCATCAACATCAAGATTATTCTCCAGGCTTATTTATTTGTTGTCAGAAGGTTATCCTGGATAGTTGATGCTGAAAACATAAAATCTGTTGTAGATCTCCTGTTACATATTGCCATAATGTATGGATTGGCTTCGTTCGTTCTCAATCTCCCACTACCAAACCCTTAAAAGGGCCTTGCAAGTAGCAGAATGTAGTCCAGAGAACGGAATGCGTTGTGTCGTAGTTTACAGCTTGGCTGCGATATTTACGTCTTTCGGTCCAACACATCCGACTTCGGCAGGGAAATCATGTTCCCATGCTGGGAAACGTCCATGTATGATTTGTGAATAATTAATTTATAGGCGCTCTGTTCACCTAAAAATGTGAAGATATTAATAATATGTTGTATCAATGCGTAGTATAAATTATGCAAACAATGTTTCTTGATGTATAGATAGTTATGCTGATTGTATGTTTCTATCATTTTATTTTGGGAATAAAGTCCTGTAAGAAACATGTTTGTGTGTTTGATATTGTTTCTGATCGGCACAGTGCACCGTTGATCTTCATGGAATAAATGGTGTATAAATGATTTGAGTTTTAGTGTTGAAGCTTGTGTTAATATTTGATCGTCTGTGTTTATAAGATGGATCCGAAGCTTTTTTACTTCAGATTTATCTCTGTTGGGTTTGTGTGTTTTCTTAGTTCAGAGGGGCGTGTTAGTTCAGTTCATATAGAGCAATTCTCTATTTTCTGTAGTAACAATGTGCCTCAGTTCGAATCGCGCCCGGAGACTAAATAAAAATCCGAGTCGTGATTTTAATCAGGAATCGTTTCTATGGTCAACCCACCTGTAAATGGGTACCTGCCGCATGAGTTAGGGAAAGAAAAAAACATCAAGGAAGGGTACTGGCCACCCCACCTCTCACAGGCTGCGGCTTAGTACAAGGGAGACTTCAAAAACTCCATTTCCAAACACCCGTTTATTCTGGAGAATGTCCACTTTACTTTCTTTTAGGATTAGTTTAAACTGGTTGGGAGTTACACGTCCTTAAAGCCATTGTGCAAGTCACTGAGGAAAAAAGAGCAATAAACGACAGTGTAACAAAGTTCAGGAGACTGGCCACCAGGTAAGAAGTCAAGATCCCGTCACGCCATGCGGCACATAGGCCATATGGTATTAGGCCCATATTATTTTGTAACCCATGGTACATAGTGAAGGATGTGGTCAGCATGACGTCGGCCGCCTTTACTCCCCAAACATTTCTGGTACCTAATTTATGTGGCTGGATCGACCACAGGAATGCGGTTTGTGATCAGAAAGAAAATCTCGCACCAAATCTGGATTGAACTCTGATCGCCTGACTGGGAAGGAAAAAGGCACAATTTAATCACCGAGTACCATACAGAGAAATCAAGAACATTATCAGAAATCAGTATATACACCAATGGAGAGAAGACAGAAACAAAAGCAGTACGCCAGACCCAATTCACCAACTCAAAAAAAATCAACAAACTACCTTATTTCGCCTGAGAACTGGACACTGCAGACTACTAGAACATCTATACTGACTGAAGATCGCACACACCGATGAGTGCGCTTGTGGAACTGGATGCCATATTCTACATGAATGCCCAATCTATAGGAAAATGAGATGCCAGACCTGGCCAAAGGGTGCAGAGCTGAGACAAAAGCTGTGGCGTAGCCGCTCCGACCTGGTGAGGACTTCAGACTTCAATATGGCGACTGGCCTGCAGATATAAGTGTGGGGATAAAATCAGAAGATGGACAAGACAAAGTATCGCAGATTGCGTCATCAGTGCAAGAGATATAGAACATTGTTTCTTCATTGCAGTCGACCTTTGCTGTAGCGATGACCCCTGAACTGAACCGTAAAGTAAAATAGAAATACGGATAATTTGAATTTCAGACGTACTCAGAGACGAGTGACCGAAAAATCGAAGACAAAAGAGCTAAAATACCAGATAAAATATATATGAGGGTAACCTGAGCCACTGCTTAGTAAACACATAGCTTTTAGCTTGCTGAAGTGATCAAATGATATATTTGTTAATGAAAAAGTGGGTTATCAAAGCAAATTGATAATGATGATTGTTTCATATTTCATAGATGTGATTGTCCAACTCTTTGCCTGTGGTATCGTACGCATGTGACATCTCTTGAACATTCGTGTAATTGCCAAGAGAGCTACCAGCCGTGTTTGGGGCCTGCAGATTGTTGACCGCTGTCCTGGAAGGTACAGCTGTATCCATCTTATAATTGTTCATGGCTGAGCTAGATGGGCTTGTATTCAAATTATGCCCACTTTTGTTGGAACTTTGCAACGCTCTATGGACGATGGTCGTTTCAATGGTGTCCGCTGCTTTCGTGTTTGTACAGTCCAGTGACTTTAAATGAGGAAGGCAGCTGCTACTCTTCTCTGAAAAGAACATGACGGCACACATGTTTATGTAGGGTTACTGCCGCCGTTGGGGGGCGGGAGGAGAAAAAGATGTTGTGTTGTGTGAGGGGGTGGAAGGTTGAAGGTTCTATTGTGTCAGGGGGTGAAGGGTTGGAGGTTTTGTTGTGTCAGGGGGTGGAAGGTTGAAGGTTCTATTGTGTCAGGGGGTGGAAGGTTGAAGGTTTTGTTGTGCCAGGGGGTGGAAGGTTGAAGCTGCTATTGTGTCAGGGGGTGGAGGGTTGGAGGTTTTGTTGTGTCAGGGGCTGGAAAGTTGAAGGTTCTATTGTGTCAGGGGGTGGAGGGTGGGAGGTTTTGTTGTGTTAGGATGGAGGGGGGGTTAAAATTATAGGTTTTGCTATGTAAGGGGAGTGGAGGGTTAGAGGTTTTGTTATATTACATTGTTATATTTCGAGATTGTGTTGCGTGAGTGGGTGGCATGCACTTACACGCTCTTACATACAAATAAACACACAAATACACACACGCACTCGCACGCGTACTCGCATGCGCACTCGTACATGCACGCGCAATCGCACGCGCGCACGCACGCACATACATAAACACATACACATATAAATATCATTTGCTATTTTCGTCTAGTCAGACGATAGTAATTGTGTTTTTAGCACAAAGACCGGGTAGAAATATAGAGACCATGTGTTGCCCATGGAGTATGGTCCCTCTCAACGGTCTGAGGAGTTTGCTTTAAGGGGAAGATGATACCAATGCATTTGGAAGAAGTCAAGCTGCAGAGCAATGCCCTATCTGTTCGCATGTCGGGGCTTGCTTTACACATTGTCAGGTTTGGTAAACGCTGACCAACTTTCAGATTTACAGATAACAGGCTGCATCGGTTGTATGGCCACATCGGACAAAACCTGACAAGATACTTCAGTATCGTATCTGCAAAGCTTCAGATGGTTTGAAATCACAGTTTTCCTTCTCCTAGATGAGCTGCCTTCCTAGGCTGTCGAGTCCCGTCTGCCGGAAAATACTGGTCTTAAGGCGCCATTGGCTCGTCGTCCGTCCGTTCTCCTGTTAGTCAAAACAGTTCTGCCGCGCGAAAGCCAATAGATGTTGTCTTAGGCAATTTTTTTTTTTTTTTTTGCATTCGCCTCATTTCTCTAATCCCCAAGGCGGTGTGCGTTGCACTGTGGTTTTTATTTTGTGCCTGTCGGCCCAGTGCAACCTCCTTCAGCATGTGAGGCTATTTGAGAAGCACGCCATGGGAGCATTTAGTTGTTGAGAGTTCATCCTCAACCCCACTCCCGGCTAAAACAACATGTAGATCCACATACATACACACATATATACACACATACATACACACACATAGATGACTTTACCGTTCCGAAGTATTCTGTAGTACAAAAATGCCAGGGCAGCGATGATGCAGACACATGCAGCCAAAACAACAGCAAGTCCAATAATTATCCTGTCAGATTTGGCTTCCTGATATTCCTTCACTGCCAGTAGAGCTTCACAACTAAGAGGGGCTAAATGATAAATTGATCAATGAACCGAATGAAAAAAAACGATAATAGAGGAAAAAAACGGTAATAGAGGAAAAAAAACGGTAATAGAGAAAAAAACAACGGTAATTGAGAAAAAAAAATGTAATTGAGAAAAAAATAACGGTAATAGAGAAAAAAAAACGGTAATAGAGGGAAAAAAATACAAATATCCTGGATGTACATTGAATCAATTGTATTGATTTTAAATTAGACAAAAAGCAACATTAATGAAAAGCTTCCGTCTACATTCAAACTCAATTTTCACCTAGTTTGAGGAGGAATAAAGACAAAGTAATAATAATAGCTGTCCATCGTTGTCGATGAGGACCGCCGACATCATCCTTGTCACAGATTTCCCTGTTGGATGTGGGTGCGCATGTGGCTGAACAGGCCAATGCGAGCTCGAAAACATCTGCTACATATCGGGCACACGAGGTTTGTAGAAGGGGATGGTGTTCCCGCTGCTCGGGATTTCCGCGTCTCGCGTCTGTTCTGGGCTTTCACAACACGGTCATCTTCACCGGCAGCTACACCCGATTTGACTGCGCTTCTCCAGTCAGATCTGTTTTTCGCAAGACATTCCCAGGTGTCGAAGTCTATCTGGCAACTTTTTAGTGAGTCCTTCAGACCGTCTTTAAAACGTTTCTTTGGGCGCCCTCTCTCGCGCCATCCGTCTCTCAGCTCGCCGTAGAGAAGCTTCTTTGGGAGCCGCTCGTCTGACATATGGACGAGGTGTCCGGCCCATCCTAGTCGTGCTTTTTCTAGCAGTGCATGTATGCTGGGCATGTTAGCCCTCGAGAGAACCTCGATGTCAGTGACACGATCTTGCCATCGGATGTGGAATATTCGCCTCAGGCAACCTGTGTGGAAGTGGTTTAACCTCCTTGCATGTCCAGAGTATACAGTCCAGCTTTCGCAAGCGTATAGTAGGGTTGGAATGATGGTTGCACGGTAGACTTTCAATTTGGTCTTGACGCAGATGCCACGACGTGCCCAGACCATCGAGCGCATTCTACCAAAGGCTGTGCTGACCTTTGCTATTCTGCTTGCCACCTCATCGTCTAGGCTGACAGATCTCGACAGGGTGCTGTCCAGATATGTGAATTTGTCGACGGCATTCAACGTCTGCCCGCTGACTGTAGTCTCTGGTTTTGTGTACGGCATGCCTGGTGCTGGTTGGTACATGACCTCTGTTTTTTTGGCATTTATGATCAGGCCAACATTTTCGCATGTGGCAGAGAACTGGCCCATTCCAACCTGCATGTTCAGTTCTGAGTTGCTCATTAGAGCACAGTCGTCAGCAAATTCAAGTTCCCTGATTATGTCGCCAGCCACTTTGGTTTTGGCCTTCATTCTTCTGGAATTGAGTAACTTGCCATCTGTGCGGTACTTTATGGGTATTCCAAGCTCCACTGATCTGAAGGCGTCTGTCATCGTGGCCGCGAACATCATGCTGAACAAAGTCGGGGCGAGTACACATCCTTGTTTTACTCTGTTTGATACTAGAAACGTTTTAGAGATTGCACCGCTGTCCAGTACACGAGCACACATGCCTTCGTGTAGCTGTTTCACCATTGTTATGAACTTGTTGGGGCATCCAAACTTAGACATTATCATCCCCAGCCCTCCTCTGTTTACTGTATCAAATGCCTTTGTCAAATCAATAAATGTGGTGTACAAGGCCTGATTTTGCTCTCGACACTTCTCTTGTACTTGGCGAGCTGCAAAAATCATGTCCACTGTTCCTCTTCCGGCTCTGAATCCACATTGGCTTTCTGGGAGGTGATGGCTTTGTTCAAGGTGTTTGTTGAGCCTGTTTAGCAGTAAGCGCGCTAGGATCTTGCCTGCTATGGAGAGTAGCGATATTCCTCGATGAATGTCGCATTCCTGACGATTGCCTTTTCTTTTGTATAGGTGAACGATTGAGGCGTCCTTTAGCTCCTGCGGAATTTTACCTTCAGCCCACATGTGACAGAAGAGTTCAGTGATCCTTCTGGTGAGGGATGGGCCAGCTGTCTTATATACCTCTGCTGGTATTGCATCAGCTCCTGGAGCTTTTCCTATAGATAGTGAACTGATTGCCCTGTCGACTTCCTCCTCAGTAATGACTTCATCCAACGCCAGGTTCAGTTCCACCTGCGGCATTCGCCGGATGGCCTCTTTATTTATGGACGATGGGTGGTTTAGTATTTTGCAGAAGTGGTCTGCCCCTCTGTCTAGAATCTGAACCTTATCTGTTAGCAGTACCCCATCCGCACTGCGAACTGGAGTATTACTAGAGGGCTGCGGGCCGTAGAGAGCTTTCAGTGCCTCGTAAAACCGTTTGGTGTCATGACGCTCGGCGAACATCTCAATTTCGTCAGCTCTTTTGGTGAGCCAGGAGTCTTGCATCTCTCTAAGCCTGGTCTGGACAGCTTTGCGAGCAGTATTGAACGCAGCTTTAGCTGTCGGAGATGGTGTGTCCCTCTGGTATTCCCTGTGCGCTTCATGTTTTGCATCGAGAAAGCCCTGTATTTCTAGATCGTTCTCATCAAACCAGTCCTTATGCTTGCGCGTTATTGGGCCAATGTGTTTAACAGCTGTATCGTAGAGTGTGTTTCTCAATGATGCCCAGTTCTTTTCGATGTCGTTCTTTTCAAAACGAAGCTCAGACAGTCTACCCTCAAGCTCTTCCTGGAAGCCTCCTCTCGTGGGTTCGTATTTCAACTGAGAGACATTTAGCCTCCTCGGTGGTTTCTTTCCCTGGGGGCGCATTTTGGGCTGGATCTTGAAGTTTAGCTTGGCAATGACAAGTCGATGGTCGGTCCAACATTCTGCACCACACATGCTCTTCGTTACCATAGCATCCGCTCTGATGATAATATAGTCAATGAGGTGCCAGTGGCGGGACCTTGGGTGCATCCATGTGGTTCTATTTCGGACAGGTAGTCGGAAAGCTGTGTTTGTAATGAGTAGTTCATTTGCGGCACATGTCCTCAGAAGTAGCAGTCCGTTACTATTGCATTTTCCGATACCATGTCTGCCAATGGTCCCCTCCCATGCTGTATGGTCTGTGCCAACCCTAGCGTTAACATCACCGAGGATGACCAGTTTGTCAGATTTGGGGACTGCAGCGATGAGCGCCTCAAGGTCCTCATAAAACTTATCTTTTGTTTCCTGAGGATTTGTCATTGTGGGTGCGTATGCACTGATGAGTGTTGCATGGCGCCCTCCTATTAGGGGGAGACGCAGTGTACTCAGGCGGTCATTAATTCCTCTGGGCATGCTTGTGAGCTTGTCGACCATGTTGGTCTTGATGGCAAAGCCAACTCCAGCTTCACGGCGTTCTTCTTTGCTGCGGCCGCTCCAGAAGAAAGTATAACCAGCGCCTTCTTCTGTGATCTGCCCTGGGCAGATCACAGGGCAGAAAGACAAAGTAAAAGATTACTAACAGACGCGAGCAGAAGATCTGCCTGTAAGACGATATGTCCAATTGGAAAAAAAATAACAGCTGATTAACAATTAGAAGTTTTTCCTTCTCACGTCTTTTCTATTGCATTCTGTCTCACACCCTATCCCTACCTCCACTAAGTTGGCCCTCATCTTCGACTATATGAGTGCATTATACCTTTGATTCATTTGTTAGTGTGCTTTGTTTGTTTGGTTTTTCTGTTGTTGCTGAGGTTAACCAAAGTTTGACAATTCAGTTGTTGTTGCGTTCACCTTATTTCTTTATTCCACAGAGCGGTGTGCGTTGCACTATGTTTGTTTTTTTGCGCCTGTCGGTCCTACGCATCCGACTTCGGCATTCATTTTATGTAAGGGCCTGCTTCCTCCTGCATTTTCTAAGGGTTTGCTTCCCCGGGGTAACGGCCGGTGCTGTGATGGGTAGTGAACCCAGCACCTTCGGGTTGTGAGCCGTCTCACTTAACCACTAGTCCACACCTTCCCCTAACAACAATTTGAATCACCTGATTCGGTCACTCTCGCCTGGGGAACCGATCATACTCGAAAAGTTGTAAGGAACCGGAGAAGACTAAAACGCATTTCTCCATCGTGATTCTCACAGGACAAGAAACATCAGTTGATAGAACAAGAATAAGGAGGTCGGCCAATCAAATCAACCCCCCCCCCCCCCCCCTCCCATACTCCGGATGCATACGAAAAATAATAAGATTGATGGGAATGGAAAGATTGAATGGTCGTTGGCGAGAAAGTGGTACTCGCAAAGCACTGACTGACCCAACAAGCCAACAAGCCGTGTGTTATTGTAACAAAGACATTCAAGGAGCATTAAACGAACTTTATCTTTCTTCTTTGCGTCCATGATCTTTTTTCATGTAATATTTGCAGGTCAGTCGCCATGATGAAGTCAGTAATTTTTATCAGGTTGGAACCACTGCACCACAACTTTTGTCTCAGCTCCGCACCCTCTTGCCAGGTCTGGTATTTCATTCCTCTATATAGTGGGCATTCCTGTAGAATGTGTCCAGGATGCTGGCCCCCTGTTCCAGGTGGACATTCATCGGAATATTAAATGGAATACGGTCTGGATTCAGGAGGATGGACTACAATCATTGAAGGAGTGTTTTGTTTCATGAAACTACGTCTAGTAATTAGTTTCCTTTTCCTCAGTTGTGTACATTCACTCCGTGTCCCGGAACGTTCTATTTGTCTATCTTAACCTCTATTTCAACCCTTCTTCTTCTACAGCGGTGAAATATACCATGTCATCATGTAGCATGTCCTTATAGAACGTCGCTCCCATCACAGTCTGTCTGAAAGAAACTCGTTCCCTTGCCAAAACTCCAGCCTCCGCCACAGTCGTACCCAGGCTATCCTGGATATCTTGGTGGCATCGTCCTCTTGATATACCAAGTATGGGTTATATTTTTCCAAAAAGAGTCACGATCTAGGCAGTCTTATTGATGGCAGTATCAACATGCTTAGCGTGTATAGACTTTTCCAGACCGCTGGTGCATATGCTGCTGCGGAGAAGCACAGGACACGCTGTGGAAAAGCTCAGAACAAGTGCCGATGTCGGATGAGATGGATATGAGCTGCTCTGATGGCGAGAACTGTTCCACTCAGCGTTGCATCTTGTACGTGAGAACTAGAACGAATATGTCCAGGATTTCTTCATGCTTTCCGCTTCCATCGGCGGTGCTCTACATCTACGCAATAAAAACGATCATCATTCAATCAACAGGGCCATGACAACATCAACGTTTACATATGCCATCCAGACGTATATGGCTTACTCTAATAGGCATGAGATGGTCAGAGACATCAAGGAAACTTTGCAAACGATCTACCAGTGGTGTTAGGAATCCAGCTCTCAAGAGAATCCTAACAATTTGAGTGAGTTGGTGCTCCTTGAACATTTAAATAGTGAAGACTGACCTATGGGACATTAGCCTGTCATTGAAATCTGCGACAGGTTGAAATATCATAAGAGTAACATTTGGGTAAAGTATGTCGGTGTCATGTCGATCAAACGATACAAAGATGCTTTCCAAGGCTGGGAGCACACACAATTGTTGCAGCTGCAAAACAGGGTCATGGACTTCTTTTCTTCCAATGCCATCAAGTATCAGTTGTCGATTAGAGACTGGGTATCCTAAAGTCTATTAACATCCCAATGTGGACGCTAGGAAGGAATAATGGCAACTCGTTTTGGGTCGCACCACAGATATCCTGAATTCGAATATGAGATACATACTAGTTGGCCTATCTGTGACATCCACATATGAACAGGTATAGACCAATGCCTATCTGTGACATCCACATATGAACAGGTATAGGTCAATGCCTATCTGTGACATCTACATATGAACAGGTATATGTCAATGCCTATCTGTGACATCCACATGTGAACAGGTATAGGTCAATGCCTATCTGTGACCTCCACATATGAACAGGTATAGGTCAATGCCTATCTGTGACATCCACATATGAACAGGTATAGGTCAATGCCTATCTCTGAGTTACCGCAGACATGAGACACTTTTGTAAATGAACACATCAAACATTTAAGAAGACTGATTCAAGCGAGCGATGTCGTGGATGGCACAGGCAGAGAGAGAGAGAGAGCGAGAGAGAGAGAGAGAGAGAGAGAGAGAAAGAAAGAGAAAGAGACAGAGACAGAGAAATAAAAAAAGAAAGAGAGAGAGAGAAAGAGAGAGAAAGAGACAGAGACAGCGAAATAAAAAAAGAAAAAGAGAGAGAGAGAGAGAGAGAGAAAGAGAGAGAGAGAAAGAGAGAGAAAGAGACAGAGACAGAGAAATGAAAAACAGAAAGAGAGAGAGAGAGAGAGAGAGAGAGAGAGAGAGAGAGAGAGAAAGAGAGAGAGAGACAGAGACAGAGAAATAAAAAAAAGAAAGAGAGAGAGAGAGAGAGAGAGAGAGAAAGAGACAGAGACATGGCCTGGATTCTGCTCTGGAGGTCTGCTGTAATAATCCATGTTTCACAGGCGTAAAGAAACATTGAAAGAACCAGTGAGCGCATTAATCTGACATTTATGGCGAAGGAGACTCGTTTATCGTTCCAAATCTTCCAATCCTGGTACGCGGTTCTGTGGTTTGTGCAGTTCTGGACAGGACCTCTGGTTTTGATTCCTCATCTCTGATTGTTTAGCCCAGATATTTTAAACGGTTCACTCTTTCAAGACCATGTCCATTTCTTTTGATCACAGCATTAACACAATTGAAATGATAGTCTAGTGAGAAAATAGAGACCTCACATGTAATATAATGACACATGAGCACAGAGTCATCATTCCTCTAGGCAGGAAATGTAAATATTGGTGCAACGGAAAGGAAAAGCTTTAGATAAACCATCTGATGCGTTACAATACACATGATAGTGATACGGCCAAACGTGCTGATGCATTGGTGATAGACAACAGTAGAGAAATGTTAGAAAAGACACGATAGGCCGAGCTATCCCAAACAGACAGGATAGGTTGTGCTATGAAAACAGACAGGACAGGCTTAGCTATGACAAACAGACAGGATAGGCTGAGCTTTCCCAAACAAACATGATAGGCTGAGATATCCCAAACAGACAGGATGGGCTGCACTATCTCAAACAGACAGAATGGGCTGAGCTATTCAAAACAGACAGGATGGGCTGAGCTATCCCAAACAGACAGGATAGGCTGAGCTATCCAAAACAGACAGGATAGGCGGAGCTATCCAAAACAGACAGGATAGGCTGAGATATACCAAACATGCAGGACAGGCTGAGCTACTCCAAAAGGTTTTGTAGAATCAGACAAGACAACCGTTTTCATAAAACAGATGCAAAATAAATTTGAAATTGAAATTGTAATCGTCAATTGTCTTTAAAACGTAGTGGCATGTTAACAGACGCGCACAGCGGCAAAGCTGATTGCGTTCAGCCACACACAGAGTGGGAATCATGTCAATTGGTAGTTTGGAGACGGTCATTTGTGCGCTTTTTTTTTTCTCACAGACAAATAGCCAAATATTTAACGGACTTCGCCGACTGGAT